>APFE030913212.1:91963-121313 GCA_000404065.3 Pinus taeda | reverse complement strand
AAACTTCTTCAGGAATTTTACAATCAATTGCTACTGAAGGTGATCTGTTAACTAAATAACAAGCAGTAGATACTGCTTCTGCCCACAACTCCTTTTGCAAGTTAGCATTGTTGATCATACTTCTAGCTCTTTCCATAAGAGTCTGATTCATACGCTCAGCAACACCATTTTGCTGAGGAGTATAAACAACAGTTTTGTGTCTAACAATCCCCTCATCCTTACATTATTGTTCAAATTCACCTAAAGTGAACTCACCACCATTGTTAGTTCTTAAGCATTTATTAGATTTGCCTATTCTTTTCTCTACCATTACTTTAAATTGTTTAAAGACATTTAATACATCAGCTTTCCTTTTTAGCATATAGATCCAAACTTTCCGGGAGTGATCATCAATAAACGTTAAAAAATACAGTGCACCTCCATATGACATAACAGGGGAAGGCCCCCACATATCAGAATGAATATAGTCTAAAACATATTTACTATTATGATTCCCAACTTTAAATCTCTATTTACACTGTTTTCCATACACACAATGTTTACAGAAATCTAAATTTAAGGATTTCAGACCGGGAAGAGATTTACATTTCATCAATATCTGAAGACCTTTCTCGCTCATATGACCCAGTCGTTGATGCCATAGACGAGTGCCTGCTTCTTCCTTTTCTGATGCAACCACTACTTCACTGATCTGAGTACTTCCTTTTAACCTATAAAGATTTCCGACCTTTTTTGCCTTCATAACCACAAGTGCTCCTTTAAAGACTTTCAAGATGCCATCCTGACCTGTAAACTTATAACCATATGAATCCAAAACTCCCAAAGAAATCAAAATTTTCTTCAAATCAGGTACATGTTTAACACTAGTTAATGTTCTAACTGTGTTATCATACATCTTAATTCTAATATCTCCCATCCCAACAGTCTGACATGACATATTGTTACCCATAAACACAGAACTACCATTTACATTTTCATACGAGGTAAACCAATTTCTATGTGGGCACATGTGATGCGAAGAACCAGAGTCTAACAACCAGCTATCTAAACCCTGAGAGATATTACATTCAGGTGAAGTTTCATCTATCATACACAATTCTTCAGCAGATAAAACTTCGTCTATCATACCTGAATTGACCTGATTCGCTTCGTTCTTCGGGTTTTCGGACTCCTTTCGTTTCCAACAGTCCTTCTTCAAGTGTCCAACTTTATTGCAGTTCCAACATTTTGCCTTACACTTCTTTCCCTTCAATTTCGATCTGGAAGACCCCCTTGGTTTTTCTCCTCTTTCCTTTGAGCGTCCTCTAGCTACCATGGCTTCTGATGCAGCTGTCTCAGTGTTGGATTTCCTTCGTACTTCTTCAGACAGGAGATCTCCCACGACTGATTCAAACTTCAAAGAATCAGCAGTGCTCAAGCTGATTGAAGTTACGAAGTGATCCCATGATTCAGGCAGAGAACACAGCAAAGTTATTGCTTTATCTTCTTCCTGTATTTTAACTTCCATATCTGTTAATTGACATATTAGTGTGTTAAAAACATTCAAATGTTCTGCAATGTTTGAACCTTCTTTCATTCGAAGACTGTATAACTGTCTTTTCAGATAAATTATGTTGGTTAATGACTTTGGCATATAGAGTTTTTCAAGCTTTTCCCATAATCCTGACGTCGTAGTCTCTTCAACAATGTTGAAGAGAACTTCATCCGCTAGGCATAGTTGGATGGTACTGAGAGCTCGGGCATCCAAGTCCTCCCAGTCTGAAGTAGTCATGGTCGCAGGTTTTTTAGTTTCCCCATCCAATGCCTTGTGCAACCCTTGTTGCACAAGTAGATCCCTAACCTTCAGTTTCCAAAGAGTAAAATTGCTCTTTCCGGTGAATTTCTCCACCTCGAATTTTGCATTCGACATCTTGGCCATTTTCTAGGACTTTCAATCTTCAGTCTAGGGTTTTTTTAAAAACAATCAATTTTATTCTTCCAAAAAAAAATTCCAATGCCAACAAAGGATTTCCAAGTTTTAACTCTCCCTACTTCATTTTCTTAAAAAAAAATTGCTGAATAATTTTTCCAGGGAAAAACCTCTGTTTTTTTTTAAATTCAAAGAAAACCCTTTTTTAAAAAAAACTTCTTTTCTCCTTTCCTTTAAAAAAAAAATTGTCTTCTTGTTTCCTGACTTTCTCACATTCACCACTTTATTCAAAAAAAAATGTCTGAAACAAAATTTCTTTTTAAAAAAATACCCAGATCCAGCTGCAGATCCTGCTGGCAGCAACTGGCAGCGAATACAACTAGGTTCTGGCAGCGACTGCAGACCACCCTTCCTTCACGCAGGCATTCTGGACTTCACGCAGCACGCAGGCAAACCACCCGTCCTTCCTTCATGCAGAGGGTTTGGCAACGGATTCTTTCCCTGCAATTTTCACGCAGGCAGTTCGACTGACACTCCAATATGCAGACAAATTCACGGTCTTCCTTCACACTAGACGCAGGCACAGAGGCAAACGTAGTCGGGGTTCTGCTCCACCTATCTCCCTCTACGAACGTTGATCGCAGCCGGCAAGAAATTGACACTCCAGCATGCAGACATCACTGGAATCTCCGTCTTCACGGCCTCCCTTCATCACACGTGCAAAAACGCAGGGTTTCAAAAAACAGAGATTTCAACACACTACCTCTCAACGCCTTTCACGCACAGCCCAACAACCATACCCACAGCACTCCACGTACACAGGGACAAAAAACATAGATTTCAACGCACAATTCAATCTGCGTGTTGTCTCACGCTCTAATCCAAAACAAGCATTTCCACTTCAATGCAGGGTTCACGCTCAGGCAGATTTAATCTGCGTGCACTCCTCTCGGTCATGCCAGAGATTTCAATGCACTACCTCTCAACGCCTTTCACGCACAGCCTCTCCTTCCTTCAACGCCCAGGCTGCCCTTGGAGCTCTGATACCAATTGTAGAAACGATAAATGAAATAATGAAGGAAAAACAAGAAACAAGAAAGCTCAACTGAATAACCAAGATAAGAAACTGAATGAATTTGGAACTGAATAGGTTGGAATTTGTTATTCAATAATGATTCTCTGCACATTACATTTCATGGGCGTTTGATATTTTTATATCATGAACCGTCATTACATAACTAACATATCGGTATCAAACTGTCTTGTTACATTTACCCAAAGTTACTAATCGGTTGTCAAACTAACAGATGTTTTATTGGTTCAATGTGAAGCAGGTAAGGATTGGTTTTGCCTATCTATTTATTTGAGCCACTACAAATGTGAAATGTCATACAACCCTGATGTTTTGTGGTTCAATGCGAAGAATACAAGGATTTATAGGTTATGAATCCTCTTTCTTTTTCTCTTTGATTTTCTGCCAGACTTTTATTGTCACGTTCCAGGTTTGTAATGAGCGTATTCTCCAGGTGATATCAACTTATCATGGAGATGAATTTTATCACGAATAGAAGCTTAACCATCTTCAGTACGAAACGGGGTTTTATTTTCACATTTATCCATAAGAGGAAAATCAATTTCATTTTATGTACATTGTCCTTCCTCCACATATAGTTATATTTCATGCGCAACATTCCAAGCTGTGCACAAAATAGATGAAGATATTATATGGTTTTATTAAGCAGTCAGATTATTGGATTTTTCTGTACATATATGTTTTAACTATTTTGAAAAATCATACATATCCATACTATGGCCTCTTAATCAATATAAATATTATATATGGTAATTAACAAAGTGAAGACAAAAAACAAGCTTCTACAAGCACTTACAATGAGGTTATATAACCAACTTCTCAAGAACCATTAATAGATGAGTATTTTTGAGTGAAACAATTGACAGTTGAAGCACTCACTTCTATATATTGTAGCCTAAAAATTGTACTTAATTTCTTTGTGAACAGTGCCCATCAGTTATTCCATGTTATCTAAAATTATATGATGGCGATTACACCTCTCAGGGGCCTCTGTTTCTTCAACACGATGACTTCCACAAAAAAGTGCCAGTTGAGAAAACATCTCATCCAATTTTAGCCATTTGTTTCATTTTTTTATGGTCCATTTTCATAATGATAAATTTGTCAATGTAGATGTAGAAATTCACAGCTACAATATTTTCAATATTTCAGATCACATTACATTATAAAAAATACATAGAAAGGTATCACATCATTTTTATCCATTATTTTTAAAAAATACATAGTAAGGTATCACATCATTTTTATCCATTATTTTTACATGCTTCTCTATGGAACAACTCGGGTTTACATGTAAATTTTAGGGAACTTGTAACCAAGAAACAATGATCTCATATTCAGAATTTGGGGACAGTCCTGACTTGTTTAGTTCTTTGTTTAGTTCTTGGTGTTAATGGTTTCCTAGAATTGACATTGACCATGACTTTCTTGACCTTGTTAGGTGACTTCAAAAGTTCTTTGACAGTGGAAAGAGTCATTATAATGAAAATTTGTTTCCCTTATGAGGATTGTCCTTAATTTAAGTTTATCTTTAAAAGAGACCAAGCATTGTAAAATAAAAAAGTCCCAAATATTTATATCCTTTACAAAAGGAAGTGTTATTCAAAGTAGCAGAATGTTATGAACAATAATTGCACCTTTATTTCCTTCCGTGAATCATAAACTAGGATATTATATATCTCATAGACAGTGAGCAATATTTGAGTAGAATTTAAACTTTAGTAATGAGTCCAAGTAGCATCAACATAGTAGCATCAACATAGTGCAATTTGTTGGTTTCCAGTAAATATTATTTTCCCAATTATGATGGCATCCGGTTTCACTATTAACACATATATTAAGTGATCTGCTTATGTAGTTTAAAAGATAGCAATTCAATTAAGTTTTCACAATTTCCACAATCTTGTAGTACTCAACAACCCCCCATTATCCTTAGACTTAGAAGAATAAATAATGGGGACCCTTTAAACTTTTAGGAAAGAATCCTTTCTTGTTTTAATAAATAGGAAAAGTTTCATATGTTTACCTTTTAATAAATAAAACAAAAAATTCTTTCAAAAGCATATATAGTGAAATGTAATTTTTTCTTTAGGCTTAAATTTTTTTCCATAGTTTCTTATGAAATAATATGCAAGTATAAAAAAACCCGATAATTATGCTTCCATTATAAAACCTTTGAAAAACATTTTCAAAGTTTTAAAAGGCCTTTTACACAAATAAACGAAAATATTGTAAAAACTGGCCCCACTAGAAAACTGCACGTGAAGCGCTAATTGACTTATCGACATCGGCAATTTCAAAATAAGTACTATAAGTGATTTTCCGATAGCGATAACGCATTCTGTCAAGTAACATCGCCAATATCGCATTATATTAAGTGTCGATCACCGATATCGGGTTTCGTCAAGTCCCGACACTCCGATATCAAACATCCTACATTCTGATTTATGAACAATCAAATGACATGTGATATCAAAGTCCGCATGTCACATGGTTCTATTCATATCACTCGATATAGAAACGTCGATAATTTTTTGCCGAAAAGCGATTGCCGATACAGTGGCAAGTGTCAAATCCACATGAACAAACGTTTGAAAATTAAATGGCCACCCTGTGTGATTTATAGTTTCGAGGTTTTAAACAATTTGTTATGATTTTGATATAATTTAGATGGATTTCTTCATTAAAACTCACATTCAATTGAAAAGGCTATTTGCATTCATGAGTTCTTGCAGCTCATCCTTGTTGTCTTTTTAATAGGTAAATTCTGATAAACAACAATTAAAGGAAATTTCAAGGATTATCAAGGGAAAGAAGAAGTTTGTAATTCAGTGACAAACAATTTTGCCTCCAGAAGAAGTTGCTAAGATGTCACCTCACCTTTATTTATGGATACTACATGCACGCCAGACATAGGATCTTTCTCTTGGGAGGTCATATACAAATTGTTCGAGGATGAAAACCCAAAGGTAATTGAGAAGCAAAGTGCTACTGCAGATGATCTCGCTTCGGATGTTGGCTCTATATGGAATGATGTGGCTAATTCATTTTTCATAAAATTGTCACCCATCCCAAAATCTTGCCCTATACAGATATGATGAGATGGGTCATCGACTATCTCGATATTACAAACAAATTTTTTATAACTCAGAAGAACACAATCATAGGATCATTCAAGGCCGAGGATTTAAGGAAAATGTACCATTTGTCGCTACCACATAAAATGTATGATACTAAATTTGTCCATAAGTTTATGCATGAGAATTAGAACCCAGTAGAGCTTATCAAAGCATGGATAAGTGACCCGAGAAAGCACAAGTGCAAGGACAGGGGTATGTATTCATTACCTTCTATTGTTGTCCCTTTATGTCATGTCACTGATATGATGTTTTGTTTATACGGTTACCCTAATACACAGAAGTTCTCAGAAGAATGGGTACCATTAATAGAGGTTGCTTCTAATGGTTATATTATGGATTAGGAAAATATATTGTCTAATAATTTAACTACTCAAATTCACAGTTACAGGAAAAATCAAAATGTTAACAATAGAACTCCCCCTCCTTTCTTTATGATCACCTATGTCATGGAAACTATTTTTTTTTCTTATGATTTTCCATCTATAGGATGGAAGTGGACAATTCAATACCCTACCGCCATCCATGTTTACCTTGATATCTTGTGGGAATCCAAGTATCATTCTCATTTTTATAAAAATTGTCATGAAATTATCCTCCCCATTCACCAAGAGGTCTTTGGCGGGAAAGCTCTTAGACTCTCTACAGAAGCTAACAATGACTTAATGGCATTGGGAAGGTGGTTTGGGGACGAGTCATTTACTTATATTCGAGTGTTTGGCAGTCTTTCCCATCCTCATGTTTTGTCTCTTTTTGTTTCTGATAAATTATTGGCCAGAGAAATTGCATACCAAACAGTTGGGAATGGTTTGACTAAAGTGCTCAAAGATGCCAAGAAAACTACCTGGCCTTGTTTTCCTATTTCTTGTGGTATATATGCATTGCAAAATTTCAAACATGCTCTTGTTGAAATTGACCAAAGTAAAGCTTTAAGTTTTCCAACCATCCTAAACAGACAATATGATCCCAATGTGGTCACAAAATATGTCATGACACAAGCAAGAATCAGGAAATTCGCAAGCGAGCCTAATAAATTTGATGATTTATTTGAGATGGTTCCAGAGTATTCCATGGTTAAAAAGTTAGCAGCAGATCGACTAACACCTCAAGGATTGATTGAGTTCAATCAATATTGTAGCCAAATAATATCCCATTTGCCAGAAGTTTTGTTAAGACATTCTCAACAGAATCTTGAAGTTTCAAATACATCAGCCTCCTCATCAAAGGATCCAATTATTGAGTCAAGTCTCCAAGATAGTTACTGCAACTGTTGAACAAATGAAGAAATTTCAAGAAGAAAATAATTTGGATTAAGTTTGGGAGGAATATAATTGCATCCTATAACCTAAAGAGACTCGGGATGTAAACACTACAGTTAATAAAGAAACAATGCAGATTCCACAAACTGAAGGGACAACCTCATTCACTATTGAGGCTCTAGATAAAACTACTATTGCTGAAGATTTGGAGATCATCCCAGCATTTCCTACGTCGGAGATAGTTCTAAAAATTAAAGAAATCCCTCCTTTGGATGTGTTTTATAGTCCAAAACACAAAGCAGTTATGAGCAGGTCAAGAAAGAAGAGAAAGACGGAACAAACACATGCATTAGTTTCAAATGAGACTCCTTTTCAAGTTCTCTAGAAAGGAGCCCAAACAACCCCTGACAGTTTGTAGGAGCTTATGCTAGTGCTACTATTGATAAAGCAACAGAAATTCAACTACTTATGAATGAAAAGGACCAAATGATTCTTCAATTAGAACAAAGTCTCCAGAATGAAAGGTAAGTGATTGAGCAATAATGGCAAGAAAACCTTGTCAAATTATAGAAAAGTTTCAATGACTTGAAACTACAATTTGAATTTGAAATCAAAGACAAAGATGCATAGGTACAATAGCTACAACAAAAGATTAACTAGTTGAAAGAAAATCCAGAAATAAATGGAGTTTGAAAATGATCAGGAGAACTAGATACACTGCTTGCTAAGCAAATGGTAATATTTTGTCATAAATTAACTTTGGTTCATGATTTTTTTAAGATCATTAATTCTTTGGTTAACCAATTGTTCGATCTGAGGACATTCTATGAATAAATTGATGAGAAAATCTTTGAGCATATAGATTGGCATGACAGTGCTAAAGGAAGATCAGCTGATCTTCCACGAATTGAAGAATATAAAAAATATATCGTTTTCGATGATTGGGACATCAAGATGAAGCAAGCAGAAATGGCTATCATCAGGGCCATAAATCTTGCTTCTAATTTCACTGAATATATTAGTGATACTTTAGTGTAGGTCAATCTAATATAGGAATGCCTGAAGCAAACCTTGCCAGATGTCAAAGATCTAAAGCAGTCATGGCAAGAAACATCAAAAAATAAGATTGAAGACATCCAAAGTTTATCAAAAGTAAACCTTGAAAGTTATTGGCATTTCTTAGTAAAGCCACATAGTCAATGGCTTGTGTTGAGGTGTCTTTCGAATGCAACAACTCAACTTCTTCCAGCACTCAATGATGTAGTATTTACGGGACAAATGCGCATGAAACCAATTTATCCCCCCAACTAAAGCTAATAACACATATATGTGCACTCGGAGAACGAATGGAGAATCAGTCTACAGCACAATCATGAATTTCTTGTTACAACATAATGTTATCTTATCTTTTCTTTATCCTAGCTTAGTTTGTTGGAGCTTTTTTGAAGACTTTTATTTTTATTTTTGTTATTTTTGTAATATTAATAGACTATTTAAACCCCTCTCATGTACTTAGAAACGGGTTCTGAATTTTTGATAGACAACTTTGAACTTGAACTACTATTTATTCCAAAGTTATCTAATTAAAGAAGCTGAACTAGAAGTTATCTTTTTCATGAGCAAAGTCTTGATGTATCGGGTACTATTATCTTTATATCACTATTATATTTCATTGAGATAGATAGCGAATTTCTTACAAGTTGTTTCATTATATGTATGATTTTAAAAACAGTTATACATTTTCATTATTGATGTGTACGATTATATCATTTGTGATTATATATGAAATAACGAGATATTATATGTGATTAGTTTTAACCAACTAAATTAATTAACTATTTAATTAATTTAGTTTATCTTATTTGTTTTCTTTTCATAAAGAGTTTAATGATCTATATTGTTGCATTCTTTGTGAAATATTTTTATGAATCACATGTAAAGAGATATTATCTAGAGAGATACATAGAATAAGTTTATTTATTAATATCATATTTAGCTTTAAATTGCTCAATTATTCTCATTTTATTTCCATTATTTTTTTTTATATTTCTTTAATGGGAAATTCGTCCCTTTATCCCTAGTTAGAGCCACCAATTCCAATAGAAACAGAGTTGTCTTAAGTTCCCGATCGGGTGGTATTCCCTGATGTTGAGGCAAATATTTTCCAGCCTTCAAAATTTTTGGCGTTAGAAGGAGGGTCTTGACTATGAATGGAAACAAGGTTTAATCCTAAATCAAAAGGTCATCAAAAGATTCATTCTCCCTCAAAATATCCCCCAACTTCTAGATCTCATTCGAAATCTCCTACTCTCAAACCGAAAGTTATAAAAACAACTACAACATCTCCTAGCACACACCTAAGTCATTTGATCAACCTCCTTCTCAGGAGTTACCTAAAGTTCAGACCTTAATTCAAAAATTAGAAGGAATTTCTATTTCAGAAGAAAGGCCACAACAATCTGAGTTATCTGAAGGTAGTGTATATTCATCTTTCCAAACTTCTCGTATTTTGACTCAAGCCCAAAGTGAGAAACTTGGGGTTACTCCATTTGAGTTTCCCTTACCTTCCCACCGAAGAAAGATTAAAAAATTTGAATCACAATCATCTACTAGTGAGATTTTATCCTCCTCTCAACCACAAACACCTTTATTTCATCCCTCATCATCAATTTACTCTCATCTGATCAATCCTTTCACTCGTATCCCTCATCTTTAATCAATCGGTGCTAGTTTTACTAGCACTAGCATAGGGACTACTTCTTCTACCACACAATCGACCTCTTCTATTATTACAACATCTTCTACCCAAATTCCCAGAATGGCTAACATACCATGGACCAATCCAGGTGCAGTCAACATGCCTACAACTCTTCATCCTTTACCTAAAAAACAGAAATATGGTTACCAAAGTTCAATCCTGATGAAGGGATTCCAATTGAAGAACATTTACATAATTATATTTTGGCCATTAACCTAAATGGAGTCTCAGAAGAAGATTGTGTATGTAGACTTTTTCTCTATATTTTCACAGGATTAGCAGGATCTGGTACTTTTCTTTACCAGCAGATTCAATTAATAATTGGAATACATTTCAAGAGTAATTTTTGACAATTATGGTGATGATCGTACAACAACAACGTTAATTAACGGTCTTTCCAATCTCAAAACAAATCAAAACGAAAGAATTAAATATTTTAATTCTAGGTTCAATAAATGGCTTAATAAGATTCCTGACACTTCACAACCTGGTGAAGATGTGCAAATAGAATGGTATATCTCTATGCTTCCCTCTAATATTTCAATATTTGTAGATAGAGCTAATAAGGCCACTTTAGCTAAAAACATGAAAGAAACTTTGTCTGTTGAAAAGAGAATTCTAGCTTTAGAGAAGAAAACTATTCTTGAAGAAAGGAAGTCAAAGAAAGTAACTTTTAAAGAGGAAGCCAAAAAGAAATCTTCTAAATACCCTTTAGATTTAGAAGGATTACGGAAAGTCCTCAAAACAATGTCAAATGAGATGGTCGAGATCAAGAAACAAGTATCAGAATCTTTGAAAATATCTTTTAGACCTTTCAAGAAAGCTCAACCTTCGTCATCTCAGCCACCCAATATTATATCCAACGCTAAATCATATCAAGATGAAGATGAAGAATGAGCCCTATCCATGGAAGAATCAGAAGAAGAAGAGCTGGTTGAAGCACATGGATTATTGGATTTTATTCTTTCTACATCAGAAATTGAAGAAGAAGGAGAAGCCCTACCAGTATAAACTAGGAGTAAAAGATCTATTGATCCATCATCCTGGAATCAAAAACAAATATCAAATACTCTTATCAATAAAGATAAAGGTGCAATCACAAAATCTCCTCCTAAATCTTCTGAATCCATTCCATCCTCTTCAAATTTCCTTTCTTCATCTAAAACTCTTGTTGTTTCTGATAAATATATAGATTATAACATTGTGGAAGATATGAAGAAAGTCAAGGGTAACATTTCCATGTATGAGGTGAGCAAGCTTAAGAAACAACAAAAATTATTGCTTAAAGAATTAAATGTTGTTCCTACATCTCCTTTGCCAATTGCAAAAGCCTCACTTGGAAAAGAAAAGCCTCCAATCCCCATATAAAATTGATGCTTTCGATGAAATTCTAATTGGAGACAGGTCCAATTCCCACACTCCTTTTCTTTTAACCTTTGAGATTTTTAATAAAAATGTTCACAACTGTTTGGTAGACTTAAGTGCATCATCAAATATTATGCCATATTTAGTTGGTCTCAAGCTGAACTTAACACCTGAGAAGTTTGCGTCCAAATTGTTCAACTAGATAGAACAAAGGTTAAGGTGTTGGGAGAATTAAACTCTGTTTTAATAAGATTATCTTCAAATTCAAAGGTATGTCAAATTATTGATATTTGATTATTGATATTCCTGAATTTTATGGTCTTATTTTAAGTAGAGATTGGTCTGAGAAATTGCATGGTTCTTTCACCACAGATTGGTCACATATATGGCTTCCTTACAATGGGAAACCAAATCAAATTCTGGTAGATATTGAAAAGCATATGAAATACTTGGTTTTTGATCTGGATGAAGAAAATAAGACTGTAGTTTTCACAAACAACATCCTTGGGAATTATTCTTTTGAATCTTTCTTTGGAAGTTTTACAGCTCAAAGATCTCCTTTCTTAGCAAATTATGTTTAATTTCAAGTTGAAAATTATTCACAAACAGATCTTACTAAATGTATAAATATTGTAGATGCACATGTAATTAAGCATGATTCTTTATTTTGGACACTTCATTTTGATGATTCTAAATCTAACTATGGTGCAGGGGCTAGATGCATATTGGTTAGCCATAATGGTGAAAAAACTATGCTGCCATGTAGATTAGAGTTTGAATGTACTAATAACATAACAAACTATGAAGCATTAATACAAGGATTGCATAAAGCTATAAGTCTTGATGTTGAGCACCTTCAAGTCTTTCATGATTCAAAAATTGTTATAAAACAAGTTAGAAACAATATTCATTGTGTTTCTAATCATCTTAGACATTACCAGTCCTTAATTCAAAATCTTGCTTCGCATTTCATTGCATTTAATATTTCTCCAATACCCAGGCTACAAAATGCCAGTGCTGATATTTTGGCTAATGTTGCATCTAAACTGATCCCACATGAAGATTTTAGTGCAGATATATTTTCTATAGAGTTTATTTTTCGCCCTTCCATTCCTGATAATATCACCAATTGACGAGTGTTCAATGATGATGAAGACATCCTAGATATTTTAACATCTAAACAATCTTATTTTGACCAAGTAATTGATGAAGATGAAGACGATAGACATTTGAATAAATCAAATGAACAAAATGCTTTTCCAAAGCCTGTAGTTAAACTTGAGTATCTTTACGATTTAAAAGATAGATTTAAAAAGGTTAGCAACTGCAAACTTCAAAGTTCAACTTTGAGATTTGAATTGATTAACCTAGGATCTAATATCAAGCCTCAAAATATTAACTTAGATCTTGAGCTTTCATTAGAAGAAAGAAATGCATTTGTTCACCTATTGAAAAAATATAAAAACAATTTTATATGGAATTATCAAAATATTAAAACTTATGATACTTCTATCATCCAGCACATTATCCCAATGATACTTGATGTCAAACCCATACAACAAAAATTTAGAAGGATTCATCCAAATTTGGAAACTCATATCAAAATTGAGTTGAATAAGCTTTTAAAGGCCAAAATTATCTTTCGAGTAAGACATTCCAAATGGATTTCTAATCTTGTACCAGTTAGAAAAAAGAATGGTGATATTCACATTTGTATTGATTTTAGGAATTTAAATAAGGCATGTCAAAAAGATAATTTTCCCCTCCCACCAATGGAGCAAGTCCTACAATCATTTGTGGGTTCTGAACTAATGTATTTTCTAGATGGATTCTCAAGTTACAATCAAATCCTTGTTCATCTAGAGGATAGATTAAAGACCACATTCAGAACAAAATGGGGAACATACGCATATAAAAAAATGCCTTTCATATTGATGAATGTAGGAGCTACATTCCAGAGAGAAATGAATATCGCTTTCAAGGGTTTAATCAATAAAACTGTTGTGGTATATCTAAATGATATTACTATATATTCCAAGAAGATAAGTAATAATTTGCATGACTTAAAACAAATATTTGAAAGATGCAAAAGGTATTGAATTTCTCTAAACCCCAAGAAATCATTTTTTGCTCTTAATGAAGTTAAACTCCTTAGTTTCATTGTGTCCAAAAATGGAATTTGTATTGATCCAGAAAGAATTAAGACAATCTTAGAAATTCCTTTACCACATACCAAAAAATCAAAGCAATCTTTTCTTGGCCAAATTAATTTTGTCAAGAGATACATTCCCGAGTTTTCTCAAATCATCCTACCATTACAAACTATGATTAAAAAAAGTTCACATTTTCAAATGAGGAAACAGAGAAGAAATTCATTTAAAGCAATCAAACAAGATGTTATTGATGCTCCCTCTCTATCAACTCCTATTTTTTTGATAAATTCATTTTATATACCTATTCCTCTGAACTATCATATGCAACAATCTTAACACAACTAAATGAATAGAAAATTGAAGCCCCCATTTCTTTCTTCAGCTCAAATTTTCAAGGAGTTGAATTAAATTATTCTGAAGTAGAAAAATAAGTCTTCGTGGTCTACAAAGAAATCAAATAATTTAGACCTTTTCTCTTAAAAACTCATACTAAAGTCATTGTGCCTTTCTCAGCAGTTAGGTAATTACTTATTCAAAAGGAATTAGGAGAAAAAGGGGCTAACTAGGTTACTACCCTACAAGAATATGACCTAGAAATCAAACCTGTTAAAATTGTGAGAGGTCAAGTTTTTTAGAAATCAATCACATGAATGCATGACGCATCATTTGATGAAGGTACAGGTAATATTGATCAAATCACAGATGTTCTTCATGTTGATATTGAATCTCAATATGCTAACTTAATCTTTCATTCAAAAAATGGTTATGCTCCATCCGAGCTTGATTACAAAAGGAAAAGGGCATTAAGATTGAAATCTAGTCAATATCAACTCATCAATGATGTTTTTTTAGAAATAATTATGATTTTGTTTTATTAAGATGTTTAGAAAAAGTTGAAGCAGAAAAAATTTTACAGGAACTTCATGATGGGCCAACTGGTGGGCACTATAGTGGATATACAACTGCTCACAAAATCCTACATGCTGAATATTATTGGCCAACCCTGTTCAAAGGCACTCACATGCATGTGAGAAGATGCAAAATTTTTCAAACTGCTTCAGGAAGACAGAAAATATCTGAGCATATAGATTGGCAAGACAGTGTTGAAGGAAGATTAGTTGATCTTCCTCGAATTGAAGAATCTCAAAAAGATATCATTTTTGGTGACTGGGACATCAAGACGAAGAAGCAGAAATGGCTATCATCAAGGCCATAAATCTTGCTTCTGATTTCACTTAATATATCAGTGATACCTTATTGTAGGCCAATCTAATACAGGAATGCTTGAAGGACACCTTGCCAGATGTAAAAGCTTTGAAGCAGTCATGACAGGAAACATCAAAGAATAAGGTTGAAGACATACAAAGTTTATCAAAAGTAAACATCGAAAGTTATTGACATTTATTAGTAAAGCCACATTGTCAATGGCTTGTGTTGAGGTGTCTTTCTAATGCAGCAACTCAACTTCTTCTAGCACTCAGTGATGTAGTATTTATGGGGCAGATGCGCATGCAATCGATTCATCCCCCCCAACTGAAGCCAATGACAGACATATCAGTCTGCAACACATTCATGAATTTCTTGTTACAACATAATGCTATCTTATCTTTGCTTTATCATAGCTTAGTTTGTTGGAGCTTTTCTAAAGACTTTTATTTTTATTTTTGCTATTTTTGTAATATTAATAGATTATTTAAACTCCCCTCATATATTTAGAAACGGGTTCTGAATTTTTGATAGACGGCTTTGAACTTGCACTACTGTATATTCCAAAGTTATCTAATTGAAGAAGTTGAACCGGAAGTTATCTTTTTGAGGAGCATATTTTGATGTATCAGCCTTCAGGTACTATTATCTTTATATCGCTGCAATGTTTTATTGAGATAGATACTGAATTTCTTATAAGTTGTTTCATTATATATGCTTTTGCAAACAGTCAAACATTGTCACTATTGATGTGTAGGATTCTATCCTTTGTGATTATATATGAAATAATGAGATCTTATATGTGATTAGTTTTAACCAGCTAAATTAATTAACTATTTAATTAATTTAGTTTATCTTATCTGTTTTCTTTTCATAAAGTGTTTAATGATCTATATTGTTGCATGCTTTGTGAAATCTTTTTATGAATCACATGTAAAGAGTTATGATCCTGGGAGATATGTAGAATAAGTTTGTTTATTAATATCATCTTTAGCTTTAAATCACTCCATTATTCTCATTTTATTTCCATTATTCATTTATATTTCTTTAATGGGAAACTGGTCCTTTATCCCCAGTTGGAGCCACCAATTCAAACATAAATGCAACTGTCTTAAGTCCCTGATCGGGTGGTATTCCCCGATGCTGAGGCAAAGATTTTCTAGCCTTCAACACTTCATCATGCCACTTATTTCACAGTGGGTTCTAAATGTAATAAGGAACATTTTATAGAGACAACTTTCTATTAACCTTAATTACTAGGCTTATAATAGATCACAATCAAATCTTATGTTTGTGCACGGACAATAATGCCAGTCATTATTTCTATTAAATTTATAGAGTGCCAAGTGTCTCAATCCCGAGGAAGCAGAGATCACCCCATACCTTTGAACAGTCCAGATTAAGCCTAAGTATGGCTATCTCAGTATTAGGTCCCTAATTTACCACCCATCCATTGAAAGATTGCCCATGATGCATCTTCCACCCCCAAGCCTGGGACCAAACCAGGGGTTTTAGAGACTTATCATGCCTCCACCCTATATAACCCTTTAGGCCTTTACTGTGATTCCATAGGAAGTCTCCTGCACCCAAATGTCATTGAGAAACTCTAGAGACAATATTTCTCCACCCTCACTAGACTTAAAGGTTTCAAGAATTCTCTCCACCCTTCAAAGGACTCCAGAGAGCTACACTATCCTGAAACTATAACCTTAGTACCTCCACCCTATGTTGGGAATCCATAGGATACAAAAGTTTCTTATCTGAAGATAAATTTGAAGTAGGGAAACCGATTAGCCTCCACCCAAGAGGGATTCTAGAGTATTATTATCCACCCCATATTAAAAGAACAAGGATTCCAAGGTTTTCTTCATTGTTTTGCCTCCTTTGCAAGAAAAGTACTTTGATTTTTTTATACCTTTCACCTATCAAGAAGTATATCCATCAACCATGGTTGTTGTCCTTCTACCTTGGGGAAATTAATGCTAACCTAGCAATAACAAACTAGTGATTATAATAATCCATCCATTAACCATATTGAAGAATCAAACTAGGGATTATAATTCCTCCCTTCTTTTGTTCTAGAGGATTTTTCAAAATAAAGTTGTTATATTATCCCCCATATCTATATCAGTAATGTACCCACATGCAACACACCACAGGGATATCATTTGTTTCTTTGATATTATAATATTTGTCTTTGGATTTCCACATCCATGGCACTAGACATACCTTTATATAAAAGCTTCCATCAAAGAAACCATCTTTGCATTTTCATGGGAGCCATTGATAGTACAAGTTCTAGTCTTCTCATCAAACTTTGACTCGGCAACCAATTCACATCCAAAGAACTTCGTTGTGTAAGAAGGTTTCATTCCAAGAGCTTTTGCAACATCTACCATATTAACAATATTGGTGTTGATACCATTGCCTCGTCTTTCTATTTTAGTGTGAATTTTTGACATCTTATATCTATAGAAAGCATCATCATAGTTGCTCACACCAATGTTTTGGAAAGCCATTGTTCTTTCCATCATTCTTGGACACATGGTATGTTTTCCCATATGATGTAAACTATGCATTCTTGATTATGTTAAATACATGAACCAGGATGGAACCAAGGTAAGTCTAGTGGAGCTCACATTCTTCATTAATAATCGATCTCATATCAACACAAAGATAATCTACCATACCCCACATTATAGTTTATATCCAACAAACTCTATCTAAAACTAGAGATTTGCGCCCATGTCATAGGAATAACTATGAAATATATTAAAAAAAATCCTACTATCATATAGAAGTAACAAATAGAGATACTTGATTTCATTCAATAAACCCTCTAAATTTCAGGCATTGACACAGTTTTATGAATCATATTCCTCACTCAGTAGCTTAATTTCCAAGGCTATATGTATGTAGAGTTTAGGAACAAGTCAAATTATTTTCTATGAGGTAGAATGGAAAACCTTGAGGAAAATTCAAGATATTAAAGATCACCAATTTGAAAATAATACAGTAATCTCTTCGGTGACACCACTTAATCGTCTTGCATGCTTGCCTCTGGGGCTATTTGAGGAAGATTTGGTGTTAGAGGGACTTTGATTTCCTAACTTTCTATGGGGGTAAACCCTTATCTTTTACCCTCTGTTTAAATTCTTGTATGTTTCCCTTGGATGTTGGGCTATTGAAATTGTGAAGTAACCTTAGTATTTACATCTAGATACTGCATAATTTATGGAATATCTCACGCTACAAGTGAAGTTCAATTTGGGTCTTTTGTTTATAGTCTCTTCGTCAAGTTCAATGTGCTCATTTTTTTATCTAGTCTGCAAAAATATATTGGTGAACAACTAGCGTTGGAGTGATCTTTCTATGGAGAAGAAACTTTAAATTATAGCCTCTATACACAAGTATACCTTTTCTCATTGGATGAGAGAACTTTTACGCTAAATGTGAAGTCGTTCCAGCATGAACATTTGGGAACTCAACCCGAGTAGAGACATTGTAATTTCTCCTTTGTTGAAGGTAGACTCTACAGATTCAGATTTCAATTTCATGTTTGGTTTTGCAAATCCAAAATCACATCAAAAAAGGAGATGCATTAGAAACTGCACAAATATTGAGAAGACGCAAGGACTCTATACAGCCAAAAAAATGCTCATTTCTCTCACCAACCTCACATCTATGCATTTCTCAACATGAAAATAGTATGATGAGAAGAAACGAATTGACACCCTCAAAGCCAACACAACTTTGTACCGAATATTCACAAGGACACTCCATCCATTGCCTCAAACAACAAGACTACATAGAACTCAGTCAACCATGCTTAAAGTAGATTAATGGTTATCAACAAGGATAAAATGGAAATAAAGAAGCAGATCTTCCCTCATACAAATGACAACCAAGCTGAAGCAACTAGTAATTTAGACCTCAATTGTTATAGGTGCTATGTATGCATTCACTAAAAAGATGATGACTGAATTTTTATCCAATCCATCCAATATCCTTATCATTGATAATGATAAAAGATCCTTCTTCAAAACACATTGGAACTTTCCTTTTGCAAGATAGTAAATTGTATAGGATCACTTAAATACCCTAAAAAAGTGCAACTACTTGCAAATTTCAAATGTTTAAAAATCTAAAATTCAATTTAAGGTGGCAACAAAAAGGAAAACAACAGAACAAAGCATGAAAAATTGAGGACATCTCGTCATAAACGACCAACAATGCAAAGTTAGTTGCAAGCAAGTCATTAGAGCTAATAAAAAAACTATTAATCAAATTTTCACCAAATATCTCAAAAAAAAAAACCACCACATTAAAATGTCCCCAATAATGTGGCAATTTCTTGACCCTGCCCTGGGGTAGAATAGTGTCAAAACCAACGGGCATCACAACATAGGAAAATTAGCGATGACTACCAATGAAATGATGCCTCAGAGGACATCCAGCCCGACCAGTGCCCACCCAACTACCAATCGTGCATAAATCTCTAGCAACCATTTAATATCACATAGCTATTTTATATTGTGTTTGTGGGGTAGGCTTGAGTTCTTTGTTGGCAGTTGTAGGAGTAGAGGAGATTAATATAATCCACTCTCATGGTCTTCTCACATCTCCAAGTTGGGAAGAGAGATTGTTGATTGAAATTTGTGGTGGTCTCTCTGAAATATGCTTGGTAAGAGTTGTGCTTTAGGTTTGGACTTGCACTATTTGCTAGCAGTAGCATATTTCCAGTGAGTATGAGAAACAAAATGGTAGGATTAGGTTGCAAGTATGCATCAATATCTCTCTTGGTCCTTCTGATGATAATGGTGGGATCAATAGAGGCAACAAAGGTGAACGTATCTTATGAGGTTTAGACTTGCACTATTTGCTAGCAGTAGCATATTTCCAGTGAGTCTGAGAAAAAAATGGCAGGATTAGGTTGCAAGTATGCATCAATACTTGTGATGATAATGGTGGGATCAACAGAGGCAACAAAGGTGAACGTAGCTTATCGTAGCCTCTATGATCATCAATTAAGATATATAGCATGCATGTTTGGTCAGTTTTTTAGATTATGCAACCTTTGGCTCCTATGTATTTGTGAAATATAACATTCTTTGTGTAGAAACTATGTAAATTGGGTATTTATTTTTTTCTCGAGTATGGACATAGTACTTAGTATAACTATGTAAATTGGGCACTGCTTTTTTCTGGAAGATGGCTAGAGTACTTAATAAATGTAGTAGAACGATTTCTAAATTCATTGTTTCACCATTCAGGAAATAAGCGGATCTTTCATTGTCCCTATTGTTGCATTTGTATGCTTTGACTTAATTTTTTTTCCATGTTGAATGAGTTTAGCATATTACAATGGCGATGACATTATTTGGGGTTTCTGTGTTGTTTAAGAATTTCTTTGAGCATAATATATGACTACTTAGGAAAGAATAATAAAGGAGGCAATTTAGATTTGAATGAATGAAAAAAAATGCACAAATTGAATTCATCTATTAAATAGTATAATGAGTGCCTTCAAATGGGAATCTATTCATTTGGATTTTGTTAGAATGAAACAATGAATTTACAGTGCTAGGATTGTATCTGACCTGTGCCACAATAATGAATTTATAGTGTTTTTTGATTTCTTTTATTTTTAAGTTCACAATCTTTAATATGGTTGGATGTGTAATTAGAGGATTTCAAACTTGGAACTTTAACAGGCACATTATTACTCCTTTAGTCTATTCTCACTAAATAGATATCATATTTTTCATATTTATGATTTTTTGTTGTTTGACCCACAAAGATCTAAACATTGAATATCATGTTTTACTTAGTACTACATAACAAAGTCATTGGGGATTTTCATTAATAAATATATATAGTTAAAGTTAGGCAAGTAGAACACTTATTATAAATTTTAATAACCAAACCCTAGTAACATTATTGTTATTAATTAATATTGTTATTGTTGTGAATCAATATATTTTATTTTTATTAATTAAATAATTAAATTAAATAATAATAAATATAAAATAATTATACAATATAAAATAATTTAACTAAATATTATTATAATAATATATTGTTTGTTTTTTTTTTTTTTTTTTTTGAAGTTCAGGCTTTTGTGATCCATAATATGTATGACAAAAGATCTTTCGATGAAAATCACATATGAGAAAATCGAGTTGTCTTAGTGAGACTTTTTGGAAGTTTTTCTTGTGGGTTTTTAGAGTCTAATTTCTCTAAAATCCAGCAAAAGTTTATTGAAATCACAAGCTTGATGGGTAATCCCTGCACAATCAAAGTGCCCTAGAGGTTTTTCACAGTGCTAAATCCATATATACAATCAAAAAATCAGTTTAAATAACACAAATCAAAGTTTCACTTCAAATTTTTCCGTCGGATTCCAGCACTGGAAAGTCCAAAAAATTGCACTAAAGACAACTCTCGAGAAAATCTCGTTGACGCATTTCGAACCAGCTAGTATGGTTCATCTTCACGACAAGATGAGGAACGAGATCTAGGCATCAAAATAAATAGATGTAGATAAAATCTAACTAACCATTAGAATATAACGACTAGTTTGACTCAATAGCTATTATTAATAAATAATATATTAATAATAATTTCTATTAATAATATTTTGTTTTGATTAAGGAAGGGAAAAGCTCAAACTAAGAGTTTTAAAATAAATTTATTTATAAATAATTAGTATTATAATAAATTTTACTATTATAAATAATGTTATAGAACCAGAGGAAGGTTTACTAACTAGAAACAAAGAAAAGACACCAATAAAGAAAATATCATCATTAACAAAGAAATATGAAAATAAATTAAAATGTTATAAACTAAAAAGGAAGGTCTTCTAATCAAAATTAAATAATAAAACTAAATCTAAAAAATAAAAAGGAGAGAGAACCTAGGAATATAGAGCAGGGATCCAACACTTGCTCATACTCCAACCATCATCTTTCTATTCATATTAACAGGCCCCTTTTTAATTCCAAGGCCTTCCTAAATTTATGATGATGAAAATAGTCAATCTTTGCAATGGCCCTAGCCTCTTCGATGTAGATGGGATGATTTGTCTTTTCCGCATGTTCTGTGAAAGCGAAGGAGCGAGACTTCCATGTTTGATGTCAGCAACGTGCTCATAAATCCTTTGATTTATTGATCGACCAGTTTCACCAATATATGGAGTCCCACAGGAGCATAGAATGATGTAAACACATTTCCCATCTTTGGGTTCACAGGCCCTTAACTGATCATAGGGAACTTTGAATAATGTTAAGGGGCCTAAATGTCGAAGGAATTTTATGCTTTTCAAGGATCCTTGCAATCTTATCTATGGTTACATTATTCCATGCTCATGTGGGACTCCATATATTGGTGAAACTGGTCAGTCAATAAATCAAAGGATTTATGAGCACGCTGCTAACATTATGCATGGAAGGTCTTGCTCCTCCTCTTTGGCCAAACATGCAGAAAAGACAAATCATCACATTTGCATCGAAAAGGCTAGGGTCATTGCAAGGATTGACCATTTTCATCATCGTAAATTTAGAGAGGCCTTGGAAATTGAAAAAAGGCTCGTTAATCTAAATAGAGATGATAGTTGGAGTATCAACAGGTGTTGGATCCCTACCCTATCATCCTAGATTCTCTCTCATTGCTTTTAGGTATGTCTTTATTATTAAATTTTGATTAGAAGACCTTCCTTTTTATTTTATAAGATTTTAATTTATTTTCCTATTTCTTTATTAATAATAATATTTTATTTATTGATGTATTTTCTTTGTTTCTAGCTAGTAAACCTTCCTCTGGTTCTGTAATATTATTAATAAAATCAATTGTATTTAAAAATATTATTTATAATAATAAATTTTATTATAATACTAATTGTTTATTAATAATATTCAAATTTATATAATACTAATTATTTATTAATAAATTTATTTATAATAAATTTATTTTGGAACTCTTGGTTTGACCTTTTCTCTTCTTTAATCAAAACAAAATATTATTAATGTATTCTTTATTAATAACAACTATTGAGTCAAACTAGTTGTTATATTCTAACAACTAGTTAGTTTTCCTCTACATCTATTTATTTCGATGCATAGATTTGGTTTCTCATCTTGTATGCTTGGGGTAGCTCAATTGACAATGACCATGGAAATGAAGTGTCACCGAACTTGAAGTCTTGGGTTCAAATTTTGTGCTATCCCCCTGATCGGGATGAGAAGTTGAACATGATGAAGTTGCAGTCCTACCAAGCTTACAAAAAAATAAAAATATTAAAATAATATCGAAACAATAACCATATTACAAAAATCACTTTTTAACTAAAATATATTATATTAGTTTATATTATTATTAATAATTAAATATTTTTATAATCATGTAAAATAATTATTTTATTAGTAAATAATATCATTATAATTATTAAAATTATATTATTAATTATATTGCTAATATTTTCCATCAATATTATTTTTAAGTAATTAAATAATAAATAATAATTTTAAATTTAATAATAATAAGATAAATATAACTACTAATTAATAAATATTAATAATAATTAATGAATAATAATTTATTTTATATTAAAAAATTACATAATAATAAGTATTTACTTAAAACTAAGGGAATGATATTAAATCCAAGGGATTAATATTATTTACCTAAGGTACATAAACCCTAAGATAAATATTATAAACCCAAGGGATTAAAACTAAAAAAACCAAGGGATTATAAACCCAAAGGAATAATATTAAACCCAAGGGATAACTATTATAAACCCAAGGTATATGAATGCTAAGATAAATATTATAAATCCTAAAATAAACATGGTCAACCATGATCCAATGTCGCATTGTGACAAAGATATTGTAAATATGAAAATCAACTATGATCAACCATGGTCAACAATTTTTATTTGACAGTTTATAATATTTATCTTAGTGTTTATATACCTTGGGTTTATAATATTTATCCCTTGGGTTTAATATTATTCCTTTGGGTTTATAATCCCTTGGATTTTTAGTTTCAATCCCTTGGGTTTATTAATCTAGGGGTTCATATTCTTAGGTTATAATATTATTCATAGGGTTTATAATATTAATCCTAGGATTTAATATAAATCCCTTGGGTTTATAATCATGGTCAACCATGGCCCAATATCACACTGTGACAAAGATTATCTCAATATGAAAATCAACCATGTTCAACCATCGTTAACCATCATCAACCATGGTCATTCATGGTCAACCATGGTCCAACGTCACATTGTGACAAAGATTGTCTCAATATGAAAATCAACCATGTTCAACCATCATCAACCATGGTCGTTCATGGTTAACCATGGTCCAACATCATACTATGACAAAGATTGTCTCAATATGAAAATAAACCACGGTCAACTATAGCTAACCATGTTCAATCTTGGTCAACCAAGATTAAATGTCGTATTGTGACAAAGATTGTCTCAATATGAAAATGGACCATGGTTAACCGTCATCGACCATGCTCAACAATGCTCAATAATGGTCAACCATAGTGAATAATCATGGTCACATTGTGATGAAAATTATCTCTTGGTCTAATGTCACATTATGACAACCATGGTCATGCATGGTCAACCATGGTCCAACGTCGCATTGTGACAAAGATTGTCTCAATATGAAAATCAACCATGGTAAACCATGGTGGACCATGCTTATTTTAGGGTTTATAATATTTATCTTGGAGTTTATACACCTTGGGTTTATAATATTAATCCCTTGGGTTTGACATTATTCCCTTGGTTTATAATACCTTATGGTTTTAGAATTAATCCCTTGGGTTTAATATATATCCCTCTAGTTTATAATTATGGTCAATCATGGTACAACGTCATATTGTGACAAAGATTGTTTGAATATGAAAATCAACCCTTATAAACTATGGTAAACCATGTTTATTTTAGGGTTTATACTATTTATCATAAGGTTTATATACCTTGAGTTTATATTATTAATCCCTTGGGTTTATTATATTAATCTTTAGGTTTAATATAAATTCGTGAGTTTATAATCTTGGTCAAGAATGGTCAAATGTTACATTGTGACAAAATATTGTCTCGAAATGAAAATCAATCATGCTCAACCATGGTTAAACATGGTCTAATATTGCATTGTGAAAAAGACTACCCCAATATGAAAATAAACCATGGTGAACCATGTTTATTTTAGGGTTTAAAATATTTATCTTTGGGTTTTTATACCTTGAGTTTATAATATTAATTTCTTTGAGTTTAATATTGTTCTCTTAAGTTTATAACATATAGAAGTTTTAGGATTTAATAGTTAGGTTTATATTATTATTATTAAAATAATAATATTAATTAATAAACTAGTAATGTAATTAATAATAATATCATAATAATAATAGTTAATTAGTAGTAACAAAAATTGTTTTAAAATGATTAATTAATTAATTATTTTATTTTAATTTAATTTAAAATTTATATAAATTAATTTATTATTTATATTAAAAATGAATTATTTAATTATTTAATAATTAATTATAATGATTATAATAATAATAATAATAATGCATAAGATAACATTGTAACTATAGCATAACATGAGTTTCGGTCGAGAGGCGACTTACGGGAGACTGAAGGGAAGAAGGAGCTCCGGGAACCCTAGTCATGGCGGAACCCTAGGTCAACAGGGAACCTGAACCTATTTTTACCAGCGACAATGGAGATGGTATATGCTGGAGGCTATACCACGCGGGTCTGACCGCGTTTTACGGATACAATATTGGTTTTGGACCTCGTAAACAACAAGCTTGTCGGTTGTTGTCTTTTGTTTTTGGAATATTGTCTGGCGATTTAGCAACTCCGTTTTCTCAGCAGTCTACCTTCCCCTGGTTATACAGCGGTCAGTTTTACTATCGGTTACAATGGTTGAAGAAGAGCTCGTGGACTACGAGGAGGACCCGATGCCAAAACATGAGATTTCGATTCATCAAGCTGGCCCCGACATGGGCCCCTGGTAGGAAAAAACGTTTTGGACGACAGCTGCACTTCAGTCGCCGCAACACGCGCCCTCCACCGGAAAACGACACCCTCCTACTGTTAATGTTGATGACATATGTGGTTTGGAATGCCCTTCACTCTCTCCAGCCACTCTGAATCTGCTCGGCACTAATCTTCAGGTCTCGCCCACATTTGACTCTCCCTTGACTCATCCCCCGCACCATTCTTTGCCATTGAAACCTCCTTCTTACTCCTTGGCTCCGGCTGGCCCATTAAACCCCCCACACCCTACACAATCCTTAGTACACCCAGGCTCGTGTAGCTACAACCCTCACTCCCTGATTAGATTTGGTTGCTTCAATTCTCCTATTCCAAACCCTAGACCTGCAATATCTGCCTAGCAAGGCTCTTCGAAAGCGTGCAGAAGTTTTCTTAGAGAACATCCCATAGGTCGTCGCACGGACAAGCCCAAAAAGGGTCGGTGCCTCAAAGTGGTGGACACTGACATTAATTTGACCTTTGGAGAAGACGTTCCTATGGCTGGCGCTATGGACATGGTGAGGAAGGTTCTTATTGGAGGTGTACGAGGCAAGAATTATTTGGTGGAGCGTTTGCGTCAATGGACCATGGAGATTTGGGGTTCTTTGTTAAAAGAACTTCCTATGATTAGGGTTTTGGCTAGAGGTTGGTTTGCCCTCTGCTTTCATAGGGAGGAATATAAGGACTTGATACTATCCCACTACTGGCATATAGAGCTTGCTCTTGTATTGCTGAAGAGATGGGATCCACTTTTCAACTCGGAGCGTGAACAGTTTGGTGCAGGACCTATTTGGGTCAGACTTCCTGGTTTGCCCATGTAGTTCTGGACTCCTCAGGTTTTCAAACGTATTGGCGACACACTAGGGACTTACCTTAAGCATTATCAGTCCTATAAAAAGACCGGTATTATGACTATGGCAAGATTTTGGTCCACCTTGACACCAGGGAGGGACTTGAAGAAAAAATCACTTTGCACAAGAGACATTTCTTGCGCAGACAACTCCTGGACTAGGAAGGAGTCCCATTTCGATGTAGGAGGTGCCACAAAGTGGGTCACCTATACAAAGACTGTCCACTACTTTCATCAATGACTACAGAGACCCCTTGGGGGACCAAACAACATATCTCAGAAGAGATGAATAAGGGAGACCAGCAACAAGGACAGGCACCACTTGAAGTTGCGATGGAAGCTACAAAAAAGGCAAAAAATCGGCGAAGGGCTTCGACCTCTCCTCCTTGGACCCTCTCCAAATCTGTTGCGAAAGCGCCTCCTCTTCTAGGTCATGAATCTATCCCCATAACCTATGTATTTTTATTAGATGTTATGTTTTCTACTCTACATTCACCTTTGACACCCCCTTCCACAGCTCTTTGTTCTATCCCTACCATCCCTTGCTCCATCTTTCCTGCTCCCCCCACATTCTCTATTACACCTACCTCCCACAGGGAATTTTCCACTCCTCCCTCTCATACATCCTCCCCATCAAGGATGGGATCCCATCCCTACAACCTCAGATCCAGATCTTGACAATTATCTCCACATTTTGATTTGGGCCACTCCCCCGGAAGGACCAAAAAAAAGAAACCCACTAGAGGGCGCCCATCCAGGATCAAAACAACCATCAAGACGGCGGTGGATGATGTAGCGAGGGGCTGTCAATCCACCATTGAAAGGGCACTTAGAGCAATTGAGCCCTCCATCCCTATTTCCCCATGATTTGGCTCTCCTACACCTGTAGGGGTTTAGCCAACCCTAAAAAGAGATTGGCTCTTAAACGTCTTTTACATAGTTCCAATTGTGACATTCTCTTCCTATAGGAAACCCTTGGCTCATTTGACATCATAACCAGAACCCTTCACTCTATCCTTCTAGGTTGGGTTTTTCAGAGTTTGGATGCTTTTGGCAGATCCGAAGGTCTTGCTATAGGAATAAACCCTAAAATTGTCAAGCACATTTCCTCCTGGGGCAGTTTGGGCTTCATTGGTATGGATATTTTTGCTAGTGAGCTAGGGATCTAGTTAAAAGTGATAAACATAGATGCCCCTACCCAGAACAGATTGGAGTTTTTGCTCAACTTGCTGGATCACAATCTTGTCTCATGCACCACCATTATTGGTGGTAACTTAAATTTTTCATTGGGTATGGAGGAATCTTGGGGACATCACTCACAGATTGACCCTATATCGGACCAGATGAGCACACTACTGGATACTTTGAAACTTGTTGATGTTCCCATGAACAAGAAAATGCCCACATGGCATAACAGGAGAATGGGTGAGGCTGCCCTGGGTCGGAGATTGGACCCATTTTTGATTCATGAAGATCTTCTCTGTGCCCTACCCTTATACAGGCAATGGGTTAGTACTGGAGGATCTTCTGATCACCTCCCCATATATCTACAAATCTTCGGTCCCTCAAAAAGCCCTCGTGCGCCCTTCAAATTCTTTACCGGATTCCTAAAAGACCCAAATTTCATCAATCTGGTAACAGAATTTTGGAGAGCACATCCCCCTCTCAGGGAGTAGAGAATGGCAGCAGATTTTTGTGTTCGACTTAAAAAACTCAGGACTTTCACAAAGGAATGGGCAAGGCAGAAAAAATTGAGAGATGAACAAAACCTAAAGGACATTGAATTGCAGATTTCCCAGCTCACGGATGAAAAGGGCCTTGGGTACTTAATAGATGACACAAAACTCCAACTGATAAGTCTAGAAAACCAAAAGGCAAAGATTCTTCTTGAAAAGGAAGAACAGTGGAGGCTGAAAAGTAGGGCTATATGGCTACCAGCTAGAGATGGAAATACTAAGTTTTTCCACAATTTCGCCAATGGTAGGAAGGCCTCTAACACCATTTGGCAACTGCCTTGTGATCTAGATGGATGGGCCTCTACCCACCCACAATTAGCCAGGTTGGGGAATACCCATTTGAAAAGTCAATTCACTGCTTCAGCAGCCATCACCCTCCTGGACATCATTAACCTCGCTGGCCACTTCCCTAGGTTTGTGAATTTGGATGATGTGGATGATCTAATACAACCTGTCACTATGGAGGAAATGGAGGGAACACTTAAATGGTTCAAGAAGGACAAGAGCCCTGGTCCGGATGGCTGGCCGGTTGAATTCTACACGGCTTTTTTGGAGCTTCTAGGACAGGACCTGCTGGCGGTCATCGAAGAAAGTAGAATTACAGGGCACATCCACCCTCCCATAAACTTTACCTACTTGGCTTTGATCCCTAAGACTAGGGGTGATTTTAGGGGCGAATGTTCGCCCTTTGGCGAAATTAAGGGGTTTTAAATTTTTAGTGGGCGAATATTTTGTATCATCGTACATTTTTACAAATCACCTCAAATAGCCCACCTTATTTTAAGGGAGAGGGTAAAAAAGGTAAATTTAGCCCTTGAA
>APFE030913212.1:55820-89364 GCA_000404065.3 Pinus taeda | reverse complement strand
TAAAAATATAAATAAACGAGAGGTATGGTAAACAAATAAAACATTTTTTTTTTTTTAATATTAATACCATGCAAAAACATTATTAACCCTAATATTAGTATTAATAAAAATAAAAATGGCACATGGTATTGACCCATGGTATTCACCAAAATGGCACATGGTATTGACCCATGGTATTCACTTGGAATGTAGCCTATTTAAATGGGGGAATTAAAACAGAATAGATCCATCTTTACTCTGGATCTACTAACCCGTGAGAGGTATCAAATATCGTGATAGGCAAACTAGCATAGAGTGAAAAAATATTTGATCCGATCAAGAGTAAAAATGGATGTTTTAATTTAATGTATGTTAAACGTTTTAGCTTGGTTAAAATAAAAATAAAATAAAAATAAACTGTTAATTTTATTAATTTTTATAAATTACTAATAGTAATTTTTAAGCTCCGGGTTTATGATAACCCATGGTATTCATGTAAGCATGGACTATTTAAAGGGGAAATTCTATCTTAGATCCATCTTAATTCTGGGTCTACCAAGTGCTCAGAGGGATAAATAGATTTCATCCCCCTAAGAGTGGTAGATGTGGAGTTAAGATGGATATAAGTTGGTTTTTATGATAATGAAGATATTAATTAGACTTAGGAAATTATATTGTAAAAACATCTTAAGGTGAATGGTTAAAGCATAGACATTGGACAAGTATATTTGTATACTTCTGTTTTAAACTGAAAAAAAATCCAGGGCTAAAAGGAATGGATTGATTGCACTAGTCATCCTTCTATAACTTTCCAACATATGCTGGAGTAAACAGATTGTAATTTGGGTAATTTTTCTAATTGCAAATGGGAACATACTTGTGTATTGGCAGGGTGGTTACGACGTCCCTAGAAGTGGAGTAAACAGATTGTAATTTGGGTAATTTTTCTAATTGCAAACAGGAACATAGAAGTGATGAATTTGAATTTTTCTTGATTTTATATATAGTATTAGGTTTTTTCTCATGCTTTCTGTGAATGGCACGGCTGAATTTTATCTTACACCCACTAGATTATCGATATGTAATTACGGTAATTTTGATTTCAAAAGATATTTTAAAGAAATGTAATGATTTCATTTGTGTATTCAATAAACACAAGATTTTATAATTGAGTAAAATATTCACCATGCCTGGTGAGAGATTCGCCAAAAAAAAATTATATATACATATCATATTATTGATAAAATCGCCTTCCATTTTTCCTATATACCATGGAGATTCGCAATTTATTATACATGTAAATTTAGGGGGGGTTCTTAAAATTTTCCCTGGAAAAAACTCTAATTTTTCCAATAAGTGTAACAGCTGAAAATAAACCACGGTTGGTAGTTGTTACACCTTCAAACTTCAAAAAAATAAAAATAAAAAAATAAAACAAAATGGTTGTGAAAACCTTTTTCTGAGCGCAAACAGACAATTTATGTAGCAGTTGAAAACCACCTTGTGGCGACTGTTACACACTCTATAACAACATTTGTTATTTCAAAGCATACTTTACGATAATGTTGTTACATGATCTTTTGTTCTCTATTTTTGTAAAAATTAATAATATATTATAGTGGTCTTGGCTGTTACACCAGCAATAGCCGACGACTTCTAGAAATAAGTGGAATAATATATTTTATTGCAATAGACAGTAGGCATCATCGTGGTTCTTGTCATCAAAGTTAAGCTCGTGCATCTCCCCACGTCACCCAGGTACGTCATACAAAGGTAATATTGTTATTCGCTTTATTCAGTAATTATGGCAACTTAACATGACATCCCTTTTTATGGCCGAGGTCGGTTGTCACATTTTAGACGGGGAGGGGGCGAATCATATTGCGACATGACCTTTCATGACCTGTGATTATTCAAAAAAACCGTAATTAAGGCATGGTGATCTAGTAATTATTGTTACTTAATGTCTGATCATACCAAAAAAGGGAAGTGTACCTGTGATGAGACCTCCCATAACCTAGAATTCATAAGGAAACATTACTGTGCAGTACGAACCATGATTGCAAAATCCCAATTTGAAAACCTCACCTACACCACCCTACCATTTACCCTTGATGGTGCATTGCATCCCCATTCAGAGTTCTCAAAGAGGTGGGAAAAGAATAGTTGTAAGCTAAAACAACTAAGTAGTGTGTCCACTACCTCGGAACTTCTGAAGGAAAGGAAAAGGAAGGAAAACAACACTAAATTTGCGTAGCAATGGGTGGAGCATCAATTTGGCATGAGCCAGGGTCAACATAAGCCTTGGAGAATTGCCCCGTAGCATGCCATATTTTCAAGGTCATAGCTGGTTTGAGTTCTTTTAGAGGTTGGAGGGATCAGATGGTGGAGTTTCCATCGAATTTGCAAAGAATTTAGGGAGAAATCAGAAGGAGTTTAGGGGGTTGAAGTTGGAGGTTAGAAAAGATGTGATTGCTCAAGTGACGGGATTACCAGTAGAAGGAAAGAGGTGATTTAACAGGAAGGCTAATGACCGCTCCCTGGAGGGGGATTTCCTCCAAGAGGAAGAGTCGCAGGTGAAGAAAGGGAGGGGGATTAACAAGTTGTCACTTCCACAGCCATGGGCCGATGTTACCCTCTACCTCATCAAGTACATTACCTGTGAGGGAAGGGCAACAATTGTGTTCAATTACCACTTTCCATTGATAAATCACTTTCGGCATCAACAACTGATAAATATTCCCTACTTCTTGTTGGGAAACATTAAGCATATGGCTTCGGCTATGAAAACAATTGCACATCCAAAAACATGCATCGCCAATCATGGCCTCATATAGCTCATTATGTTGGACACCTTAAGCCGCCAAGGTAGGAATTGGGAAGAATTCATAGGGAAGAAGGTCAGGACCATCTATAGGAGGCAAACCGAGACGTATGAGGAAGCTCCAACAGTAAAAAAGGAGCAGCCCTAACCTTCAACAGTAAGGATTGGTAAGAGGCCAGTCGATAAACTAATTAGTGATAGGCGGCCAAAGCTGAGGATAAGGGTTAGAGAGCACCCAGAGTCCCCATCCATGTCAAATAAGAACAAAGAGGCAATAGAGCAGAAGGACGAGAAGCAAGCTTAGCCAGAGGAAACTTCTTCACCTAGTAAGAGAAAAACTCAATCCTTGCTATTAAAAATCAAAAATTTAGAAAAAGAAAATAAAGAGCTAAGGGAACAACTAGCAAAGGGGAAGGCAGAGGCAAGAGCCCCAGGGTTAGAAACTTTGGCTGATGCCTTGGAGAGGTCTAGGAAGGGGGATGCATGGGCACTGTGTGCACGACCTATGCTGAGAAGCTAGTGACAGCAAGGTTCAGAGTCTGTGCAGTAGACACCATCTCGAGGGAAACACAAACTGAAATCTGGTAGGCTAACACACAAAAGCCCATTGAGGACGTTGCTTTTACAACAACTGAGATGGCGCATTCCACATAAAGCAATCTGGTAGTGGAGACATAGGAGCCCCTGGCTGACACTACTATTACACAACAACCAGCAGTGGAGACAGAAGTCAACCAAGGAAAGGAAGCTGAAGCTGACATCTACAAGCCTGTGGTTGACACTGTTGTTACACAAGATCTAGCAGTGGAGACAAAAGCCTACCTAGGGAAAAATGATATACAAAAGTCTGTGGATGACGCTGTTGTTACACAAGAACCAGTAGTGGGAATGGAAGTTGATCAAGAAGATAAGGAAACTGTAACAAAATCCATTGATGAATTTTTTGTTACATAAGAAATGACTACCAAAGTGGAGCAGTTTCATCCTCGGGAGGTTGTTACACCCTCCATTGATAGTGCAAACTTCGCAGAACAAATTTTCACCTATAGAAAAATTCGCAGAATAAATTTTCACCCATAGATCTATCGTACACAATTCTCCCCTCTCATAGAAATAATTTTCAATTTCATGATGTTAGTTCCTTTCAATTCATGCATGGTAGTGATTTTCACTTCGCTTTTGTAAACAATTTTCAATCTTGCCTTGTAGTGCAAAAGTGTGGAGCTTAACTTTGTGGGCTCAAAGGTGAGGAGATTTGCATAACTAGAAAAACACAATACTTAGCTTATTGTGCGGGAATGTGGAGGAACTTAAATGTGCGGAGGAATAATTCATCGTGGGTACCTCTGCATTCCGCACACGTGCTTGCAATTTTAGGTTGTCACACAAAACAGAAATAAATAATCTTATTATGTATAAGCTCTAGCTTATCATGATCAAAATAAGAATAAAGAGATGTAAATTCAATGAATCAAGCAATATCAAATACCATAGTCAAAGGAGGCATGAAATTTGGACACGTGGATTATTCTTATAATTGCTTAAGATCTTTTGTGATAAGAACAAATTAAGCATAAATAAATTTGTTCCCTTCTAAATTCAATTTAGTGTGTGAAATTTAAAGAGCTCTGGATTAAACCAATCTTAATAAAATAATGTGTGCAATTTGCTAAAAGAGTAAAAAAGGTCCATAATGAACTTTCGCAGTCGAAGAGGACATGAAATTTGGAGTTGTGGCACACACTTACTTTGGTAGTTGCAAAGTTTGATTTCAATATTGTGGAGTGTTTTTATTTCTACATGAATGATTTTATTTCATAAATTTGATTCAATGACATCTTTTATTGTTCTTTCCTTTTTTTTCATGCTTGGTTGTAGTGTATTGACACAAACAATGCGAAATCCATTGAAATAGCAAGACCTACCCTAGGTTGACAATGTTGCAGTCTCGATCAATTAGGATTGATTAAAACACCACTACATTTTGGTGTCGTTTTTAGGGATGGCAGTTGACGATACAGTCAGCCAAGTTGTTTGTTTGATGATAGAGTGCTCCTAGTCCACAATCGTTGGGCATTAAGACGAGAGGTAAGAACTTGTGCATCGCTCTAACATACGTGGGCGGGCTCACCGATGTGACCACTAGGGAACTTAGGGCATCAAATTTTGGTGTTTTGTTTAGAGTGTCTTCAACCCTTCAGTCGCTAAGCGGTAAGATGAGAGGTAAGAACTTGTGCATCGCTCTAACATACCTGGGCGGGCTAACCACTGTCGAAGACTGAGACACATAGGGTGTGAATTAATACACATAGGGTCATGTGTGCAACTGTAGGTACTACAAAGATACCAAAAATACCCCCACTCTAATTAGTCACAGGAAAAACAGGTTGTAAAAATGAAAGTAAGAGCGTAGATTTGGGAAGGAAAACATTTATCCAAGAACTAATCTCTAAGGAAGAAAAAGAACAGTCAAGCTCTAAAAGGGATGAAAGGAAAATAGGGTCAAAAAAACCTGTTACTCCCATGACAAGGGCAGAAACCTCTGATTCCTCTATCTCAGGGCCATTTCATTTTAAAGCTAGCACCTACACTCCAAAGATCAAGAACCCAATCCAGGAGCAAGAGCGGGAAGCTAGTAGCAAAAACTTGAGGACCGAGGGACAAGGGGAAACTGAGGGGGAACATCAAACACCTCAGAAGGGAGATGATCCAGATTTAAATAGGAATGCAACAATTACAGATATAACCATAAATATAGAGATGCAGTAGAAATAATACTTCATTTCATTAATGTAAAACACTGAAATATCCTTACAAATAGTAATGGAAATAAACTAGCTAGGGTGATGGTAGCTTATCTCTGAGAAGAGATGTGGTGGCTACATGCCTCTTCTCAACTGTCTTAAAATGAGGCTTGAAGGCCTATTTATTGTTGAGAAACAATGGAAAACCCTAACCATAGGAGATGAAGCACCAAACTATGGGCCCCGTTTGGGTAGATTGGTACATCAACTTCCCGAGGTCATAACTTTGGCATACGATCTCCGCTTGACATGCACAATACCTCATTAGAAATATCTATTCAGGGACTACAACTTTTGAGTGTGAAACAGTGATCCATGGACCCATGTTGCTCCCATATTTCCCAAAAAACATCGTTTAGGGCCTCAAAACAGCTCCAAAAGTTTAGGACCCAAAAAACTGCTAAAAATAGTAAATTGTGCTACAATTAAGGAAACTAAAAAACTAAAAGAAATAATGGTGGGGGTCCAAGTGGAATTGGCGGGTGGCCACCAATATCCACCTAGATCATTCCTCCCCCCTTAGGAAGCATTGGTCCCCATTGCATTGATTTCCTCCAGGAGATCAGGAAACTTTTGTTAAACTTAGTCCCTGGTGAGCCACTTGCCTTAGTGAAGGGGTTGGCCTACTTTGACAACTCGAAACAGTTGGATCTTATGCTAGCAAGTGTGCTTGATCTACGCGTCCATGATCTGATCAATTGCAGCTTGTTCCATGCCATCTAGATTTAACTCTATTGGTGTGAGTTGTTCTGCAATGTCGAATGTGTCTAGTAATTGTGGAAAGTATGGCCAAAGGTGGTCCACATTGAACACTTGGTGCAGGCCAAGGAATGGGGGTATGCTGAGCTTAAATGCATTGTCTCCCATAGCCTTGGTAATGGTTTAATGACCATATCAGAGTGGTCTAAGTTTTTGATAAGCTCTGGTAAGGTGTTCCTTTTGAAAATGCAACCAGACATTGTCGCCCACCTGAAACTTGTGTGGCACCCGATGTTGATCATGTCGCTACTTGTACTTAGCATTTGATTTCTCCATAATGTCATGGACTTACTAGCAGATATGTTGGATTTGTTCAATGAAGTTGTTTGCCTTATCAGTTTTAGATTGGACATGAGCTGAATCTGCTTGAGAGTTGCAAATGGCATGGCCACATCAATGGGACATAGTGGTTGGAATCCCAAGCCCACCTAAAAATGGATGTGGCCAGTCGAGCTATGGAGAGCCTGGTTATAGTTGTGTTGAACATAGGGGAGGCTCTCATCCCATGTGCATGGATGCTTTGAGTTGTACATGCGCAGAATCTGTATGATCATCCTGTTGACAACCTTTGTCTGGCCATTAGTCTGGGGATGGAAAGTTGTGGACTTAGTAAGTTTGGTGTCCAGCATCGACCAGAGACTACACCAAAATGTATTGAGGAACGTGCTATCCTAATTTGAGGTGATAGACTATGGGATACCAAAGTGTACCGACACTCATTCAAAGAAGAGTTTCGCAATGGCTTATGTTGTGATATTCTTCTTGCAGGCCGCCATAATGGCCATCTTCGAGAATCTGTCAACGACCAAAAAAACACAGTCGTTTCCATGCTTAGTAGAAGAAAGGCTCGACATGTAATCCATGGAGATGGATTCCCAAGGTCAACTAGGAGTAGGTAGCAGAGTATAGAGGCTTTGCTTCTTGATGGTTGGTTTGGCAATGGCACAGGTAGTGTAGGATCTGATGTACTTCCTGACATCTTGTCGAAGATTCGGCCAATAGAAATACTTCTGCAGTAGTGCCACCTTTTTCTCAACCCCGAAAAGCCCAGCAGCCTGACTGTAGTGTGCTTCCCAAATAATATTGGCACACTCATTTGAAGGAACACAGAGGTGACCCAAGTGGCATAACAGGGCATCCTAGAGGTGAAAATCTGCAACATGCTGACCCTCCAAGAGCATCTGGTATGTGTGGCCAAATTCTGGGTCGCTTTTGTAGAGAAGTGGCCAATCATAAGTCTCGTGCCCACAAGAGTTGAGTATAGTGGTTAAGGCCATGATCGGTGGTCGACTGAGGCAATCTGCAACATTATTGGTGTTGCCCTTATTATACTTGATATTCAAATGGAACTATTGCAGGTATGTGGACCACTTCTGATGGCGATCATTCTGCAACTTCCCTTGCGTCTGTGTGAACTCAGGGGTCGGTGGTCTATGTGGATGATCGTTTCCTTCCCCAAAATGTAATGATTCCATTGTCGGTAGGCTTACAAAATGGAATACATCTCTTTTTCATAAGTGGGATACTTCCAGACTGTGTCTGAAAGTGTCTCACTGTGATATGGCACTAGATGCCCATTGCTAGTGTCAGTATCTGCATACTTCCATCAATGATCAAAATTCACTCCTTTAATTTTCATTTTACGGGTTCCATACTAGAAATTTTGCATCATTCCATTAGGTCATGACATACCGATCCACTGATGATTGTCCTCTCTTCAAAAAATGTAAATTTTTCCCTCATAAAGTATAATTGTTGGTCCTTCTTTAGATTGTCTTCAGTTATGGTCTCATAATCAATCTGTAGTCCATTTCATTAGGTCATAGGGCATGATTTCATTAGGTCTTAGGGTTTCATCACCAAGGTCAAGAACCTGATTTTAAAATGTAAACAAAGGTCAGCAAGGGTATGAGGATGATCAATAAATCAAGCATGATGGCTTGTAAGTCATAGCTATTGAAATTATTATCTTTTAACCTAATGTAATTTTCACCTAAAAAACACGGTTTTGAGGTGAAAACAGAGTATTTTAAGTTTATTTATATTTCATATGTAATTTTAAGTCACTATATGCAATAATGGATCTCAGCTGCACTAGAGAATTTCTCCTCGCTACAAGACAAACAAACACTGCAAAATTCAAGTCAAATTGAGCATTTATCCACCTGCAAAGATACAAGAAAGAAAAGGCATTAAAACGTAGTTTTGAAAAAGAACAAGAAACATTAGAAAGGTGGGTTTTTCAAAAGAATAAAATCAAAATCTTCTCCTATGTAAACCCTCGTATTTCATTTCAAAGATCATTTTTCTCATTTAGCAAGCAAGAAGTCAAAAAGTGAGAAGAAGAGGCAAGCTTGAGGGAGTTTTGGGCATTGGAAGTTTGGCGTTGCGTGTTGGCAGAGTGGTGTTGCGCTTCTGGGCAAGGCAGGTTGGCACTGCGTGTTGAGGACTTTGTGTTGCATAGAGGCCGGTGTTGTGCGTCCAGGAGATTTTCGCAGTGTAGTTTTACACTAGCGCTACGCGTTGAGGTCGGTGTTGCGCGTCTGTGTACTGGCGCTGCGCGTTGAGGAGAAGGGTTCTAAAGCCCTCAAAACTTCAATAAATTTCCAAATTTCTCTTTATTACCCTTATTTTAAGTAAGTTGACCTCCTTTGCTTCATTTTTGGTTTGCATATTGAAATCATAAGCATCATTCTCCATGCTAAAAATCAAACCCTAGTTTCACTCCATACAATCCTAAAAACCCTAACCCCCTCTGCTTGTTCCCATCACCTATCATTAAGACTTAAAGCTCCTCTCTATGTCACTATATATCCCCTCATCTATATCCCCTCATTATATCTTCTCATCCTAAAACCCCTCTCCCTCACTCTCATAATTCACATCTTACCCTTCATTTTCTAGTCTACCCTAACACATCCCTTCACTCCTAAAAATCTCATATTCATACCCCTTATCCCTTTTCTAGGAGTGTACAACCTTAGACCTTGCAAACATGGACAAAGAAGATCGGGACTATGAGGAGGAAAATACAAATAGTGATACCTCAGTAGAGAGAGATAGACAGCAAAGAAAACCTCATAATGGAGGCAAGATTATCAGAGAAGAGCCATCAAACCTGAGGGAATTGCAGGCTTCTCATTTGGTTGTTTCATGTTTTAGATATTTTGGCTACTATGAGTTTTGTGAACAAGTAGAGAGAGTCCAATACCACCAGGAGCTCACTAGACTCTTTTTAGCTCATCTTCAGAACAACAAAGTCACTCTTGCTGGGGTGACATTCATAGTCTCACCTTCCATCATTTAAAATGCAACCAGGATTCCTAATGTTGGTGAGAAGTGGTACAAGGCCCAGGACCTATATAAATAGTATTATGAGCCTTATATCAAACCCCAGTATAGAAATAAGGTGAACAGACTGTTTCCTTTCAAATTTCTTGAAAACAAGTATGTTCCCATGATGAAAATCATCATGAAATATTTCACTTGTGAGGGAAGATTCTCCAGGTTGTACACATATCACATCAGGCTTCTCTTGCATTTTACCAGGGTGAGGATGTTGAACCTCCCTTATTTCTTATTCGGGAACATTGAGAAGATGGCTCCTACTATGCAGAAGAAGCCATTCCCTCAGCAGATGAGCAGTCTTTATCATTACTCTTTAACCAAGATCATTTTTCTCCATCATCTTAGTCTCCTCAACATCTCTTGGGAGACATTTATTGCTCATGACATATTCAGGGGTCCCCAAATTCCTTCACCAATATCTCAAAAAGCAAGAGGACCTTCTAGCCAAGTGAAAACAGATGAGGAGGCCAAGGAGACAAGAACAACTGAGGTGCCCATTTACATCACATATTAGAGAGGCACTAGGAGATTATTTGCAGTAGATAGGCAAGTGTTTTCGCCACAGGATGTGGAAGGGGCCTTACCTTCTTCATCAGCACATAGGCAAATGTTTGCTCCACAGGATGTGAAAGTGGCTTTTCTTTCTTCATCAACACTGCAGGCACAGGTACAGTAGCTACACAAAGGGAAGGAAAAGGTGCAAGAGGAAGACCTTGATGATGAGGAGGAAAGAGACTTTCATCTAGTAGAGCATGATGATTTTGAGCATCACACTCAAACCATTGATTTAGAGACTTGGGATGAAGAAACAATTAAAGACATCGTCATACAGGAAAAGGAGGCTCAAGTCCAAGAATTGATGGACAATTTGGAGAGGGCTAAGTATGTCATCACATACTTGGAGCAAGAAAACAAATAGTTGAGTGACAAACAAGTCCTCATGGAGCTGGGAGTGCTCAAGGCAAAACGACAAAGTGGCAAAGAAACACAAGTCACTTTGACCCATATTGAGCAGGAAATTGAAAATGATAGAGAGACTTGGCTTGAGAGAGTCAAATTTCACCTTGAGAAGCTACTACAGAAGGCCAACAGATACAATCAGATGATCAGACACATGGCCTATCATTACAAGACCTGCAACAAAATTTGCAACATGAGGGTCAAGAAACTAGAATCTAGGCTAAGGCGGGCCCTAAAGGAAAAAAAAGAGAAGGATAGGCTTAGGTTGCTTGTTGAAGCTTCCTTGGATCATCAAGATGCTTGATGATGGTGCTAATCACCAATTTTGGATAGGTTTTGAGCAATTTTTGTCATTTGCAAATTTTGAAAATTGCACACACAGGAAAACTGCCTAGAAGCGCAACGCCACTGGCGCTGCACTTTTCCTAGGGGCACACAATGAGGAAATGGCTTGCATTTTTGGATTCAGAGCAGTGAGGACATGCACCCTAGCAAGTTTCAAAGTTTTTTCAGCAGAACTAGTTCACCAAAAGGTCAAACAACACCCTAAAAATGACCTTTCTGACACTTTTTGGACACACAGATGCAGTCTTGGGAGAATCAAGTTTTGAGCAGTCAAATGAACTCCAAATGCAGAAATTCTAGGTGTTATGGAAATTAGACTTGAATAAAATTCCAATGAGATATCATGGGCTCAATTTGGATGTCAGGAAGGTCTCCAAAAGGGACCTGAAAGTGGTGCTGCACGTTGGGCAATTTTGCTCAGGATGATCATTTTCTGAATTTTTGACTATTTTTCATGGATTCTCTCTCATGGTGGATAATTTACCTATGTAAATGATGTCATGGCTTGTAAATATGATGGATAAGTATTAAAAAAAGGTATATTCATTGCTTTAGGAGTTAGTTTGACCTCAATTGCATCAGTTTTTCACTTTTAGAGGCAAGTTGTTGAGATGCCTATATTCTTGTTTTCTTGTTCAGTGTTGGTTAGATTAGCTCCTCATATTGGGGATTCGACCCCTGAGGATGGGAGGAAGTTGAAACAATGTCTATATCTTCTTATTCTTCCTCATTGTAAAGGGTTGGACTCAGTTGGATGCTCATACCTTGATTGTACATCTTTGTAAGCAGTTTAGCAGGAGACTAATAAGAATTGCAACTATTTTTATGAGATCCATGTGTTATGGAGTTTCAGTACAGTTTCTTCTTTTGTGATCATATGTTATAATGTTTTGTATGTTTTATTAATCATTCCATTGCTTCTTAGTGAATGTTTTCAAGTTGATAGGCAGAATCCATCACAACACTACTATGCTTTAGGTAAATATTTACATTTATATGTTTTCTACTATTTAAGAAGGATCCATGATTGTCACATGCCCTTATTAGCTTCTCACCAGTCTTAAACATCTCACCTCATCAAGCCCTAAAGTGCTAAAGCCTATGCCTACCTTGCCCCATAGAACACCCTGCATTTCTCACCTATTTTCCCAGACCTAAACTGCCCAACTCCTCCTCATCTAGCAAAACCTCTACAAAATCCAATCAAAACTCTCGAGCTACTATACCTAGCCTAAAATCCTTTACCTGATCTAGTCACCTTGACTGAGATCCATATGGAGAGAGCCCTCTCTCGACCTAGTAGGACTAGATACTTGGCTAAGCTTGGTTTTTGGTTACCCTGGCATTGCCTCCCTTCAGCCTGAGGTCAATCTAGGTGATAACACTCGTGTTAAGGACTGCCCCAATAACATAGTCAAAGGCATCTGTCTCGATCTCAAATTTTTGTTGCAAGTCTGGTAATGTGAGGATTGGTGCCAAGTAGAGGCGATGTTTCAACTCTTTGAATGCCTTCTGTTGAGATTTAGACCAAAAGCACTTTGATTTCGCTCCTCCCTTGGTGACTTGACTCAAGGGACAAGTGATATGAGAGAATCCCAACATGAACCTGTGGTAGAAATTGGCAAAAACCAGAACTGTGGAGCTCTATCAAAGTGGTTGGAGGTGACCAATCCAGAATGACTTGGATCTTAGCTGGATCTACATGCACCCCCTGTTCATTAATAATGTATCCCAGATACTAAACTTGGGTCATGTGAAAAGTTCATTTCTCCAAATTGGCATATAGCTTTTGTTGTTGCAGTATTTGGAGAACCTGTCGGATGTGGTGGAGGTGCTCTTCCCAACTCTAGCTAAATATCAAGATGTCATCCAAGTATACCACTACAAATGAGTTAGTGAATGGCCGCAAGATGTCATCCATCAGCCTCATGAAGGTTGCAGGAGCATTCGTCAACCCGAAAGGCATAACCAAACATTCGGAAAGGCCCTCCTTAGCTTTGAAGGAAGTCTTCCACACATCAGAGGGTTCGATTGGTACCTGGTGATATCCTGACTTCAAGTCAATCTTGTTGAAATATTTTTCCCCCTTCAATTGGTCCAAAAGGTCATCAATCCGTGGGATCAAGTACCTATTCTGGACAATGATCTTCTTCAACACTTGATAGTCAATAAAGAGTCTCCAAGTCCCATCCTTCTTTTGTACCAATAGGATTGAGCTCCCACAGGGCGATGAAATTGGTCGAATGTGACCTTTCTGTAGCAACTCTTGAATGTGTCTCTTGATTTCATTGTTCTCCAAAACGAAGCACTGATAAATTGGCCCATTAGATAGTGGCGCACCTGGGGTCATATCGATGGAGTGCTTGACCTGACAGTGCAGAGGCACCCCTGTGGGGGAGGTGAAGATGTCCTTGTACTCCTCCACGACCTTGTCCATTTTTTGTTTTCATGCGGAGGGGCCCTGTCTCAAGGTCATGGACATCGTCTTCTTCTTTCCCTGAGGGCATATCATCAGGAAAAAAAAATTTCTAGTTTTGGAAATGAGCTTACTATATTATTTTTCAATAACCAAAGAGATGGTGGTAGGCGGTGCTACCTTGGTATCCTATTCAACTTATTTCCCAAAGTAAAAATAATAGCACGAGGCCTTGAATCATACACAACATGTCGCTTCCATAAGTATGGTTTGCCTAATAATACATCACAAACATAATACCTCATCCATAAAGGGATTAATGTTGTATGGAAGGCGGCACTTCTAGCTCACGCAAAGATCCCATCCTTGGTGAAGCCACCTAATAGTGTACGGTTGTGGATGTGTTAAAGTCGGTAAGCCTAGCTGCTTCACGATCTCTACCGAAATTATGTTCTTTTGGCTCCCTCTGTCACTAATGAACTGTAGTGGCAAACCCTTTACCCACATCTGGGAGTGGAAGAGGTGCTCCTCCTTCTCTGGATCTTTGGGTTCCTTCTTTTGGATCTTCATGGTGGCAACGATGGCGTTGGGCTCTGCATTGATAATCTACTTCCCTTTGTCATTCCCCTTGTTGAGTTTTGACTCAGAATCGGAACACGCATCTGATTCTGAAGCCTTTAGCTCGGCCACCAGTGACTGCTTGGCCCAACACTCACTTGTGTTGTGAATGGAGCTCTTATGGAACTCACACCACTTTCCTGTGTCCTTCTTCAGCTTCACAGCACTATTCTTTACTTGTGGCTTTGGTGGGTTGTCCTAGGCCGCCCTGCCTTGGCTTTGTCCTTTGTTCTGTTGTTTGGGGGCACTTTTATCTTGCTTTGGATTTGCAGATCCAAAGTCTCGCTTCTTCTGTTTAAATTTTTTTCTCGATATTAACGGCATATTGGTATTCCGTGCCAAGCAAGGAGATGTTCAAGGATTCCATGTCGTCCTGCATGTACCTATGCAATCATCCATGGTACTTGAGAACCAGATTATTATCAGAATCCCTGATACCAAACTTCGTGAAAAGGGTATGAAAAATGTTGGTAAACTCCGGCATGTCTTGGTCCCTTTCCTATTGCAGTGTTGTCCACTTTATGTATTTATCCTCATAGCTCCCGATGGGGTAGTACTACTCCTTGATGGCATCCTAGAATGAGTTCCAAGTGGGTGCGACTAAAAACAGTGAGTTCGTACTTTCATCCTTCTGCTCACAGTAGGTTTCCCACCAGTCCTTAACGTGGGGGGCTACTTTAAGAAGTGCAAAAGTGATCTTTTCCCAGTAGGAAAAATCATGAACGGAAAAGTATCCTTCTAACAAATTTAACCATTTATCTACATCATCTGCATCTATCTGACCCTCAAATATTGGAATGTCAAAGTTAACTTATACCTTAAAGGGTGTGGCGCTTCCAGAGTAGTTGCTGGAAGTAGATGTGTCGCCCTTGGGTAGCCGCTGAAGGATCTGGGAAAAGTTGTCCATCATCACATTCCTTTGTCACTCGAGGGCTTCTTCGAGCAATATTTTGATAGGATCTCCTGCCCCCTCATCTTTCTTTTCATCCACCATGGGAGGCCGTCGAGATTTGTGAGGTTGGTCTTGCAAAGGTTCGACCATTTCATGCCCTAACTCCTTGTATCTCGACCTCGTTGGGGACATGCAAAGAAAAATAGAGAAAGGGAAGATTGATTTGATACCACTGATCCATATTTAAACACGAACGCAACAAATTACAAATATAACCATAAATACAGAGATGCAGCAGAGATAATACTTGATTTCATTAATGTAAAATACTGAAATATGCTTACAAACAATAATGGAAATAAACTAGCTAGGGCAATGATAGCTTATCTCTGAGAAGAGATGTGCCAGCTATATGCCTCTGAACTATCTTACAATGAGGCTCGAAGGCCTATTTATTGCTGTGAAACAATGGAAAACCCTAACCCTAGGAGTTGAAGCACCAAACTATGGGTCCCGTTTGGTAAATTGGTACATCAACTTCCGGGGGTCGTAACTTTGGCATACGATCTTTGTTTGATGCGCACAATAACTTGTTAGAAAGATCTATCCGAGGAGTACAACTTTTGAATGAGAAACATCAGTCCATTGACCCATGTTGCTCCTATATTTCCTTAAAAACTTCATTTAGTGCCTCAAAACGGCTCCAGAAGTTTAGGACCTAAAAAAATGCTAAAAATAGTAAATTGTGTTACAATTAAGGAAACTAGAAAACTGAAAGAAACAATGGTGGGGGTCCAAATGGAATTGGCGGGTGGCCACCAATATCCACCTAGATCAGGAGAGGACCTGTTGGTTTATCAATATCTAGATATAGGTAGCACGGTGAAATAGCCAGCCCCGAGCATACCTAAGCCCTCAGTCACACCTACAAGACCATCACAAGAACAATTTGAAGGATGTATGTTACAGCAAGGGTTAGAAGGATTAGTCATGGGAGACAACAATGAAAACAATACTAAAATAGATGCTACCATCACCACCTTTGAGTTCCCAATCGAGGATATTGGGGGTGAAGCTCCTACGAAAAGTATTCCTCTATCATCCTTACCATCCTTCCAGGGGATGGCTGTGGAACATCTAGACACCTTTTTATTTGAATTTTATGTCTTATGCAGAAGTTATGATTATACCTCAGATGCTTAGAAATTGAAATTATTTCTTGCTACCTTAAAAGGGGCAGCCTTGAGATGGTTCATGGGACTGCACTCTGCTTCTATTCGAACATGGAACGATATGAAGAAGACTTTCTTATCAAAGTACCAAGACTATTGTAGAACCAAGGACTTAAGGGAGAAGGTATTTAGAATGACACAAAAGGAGGATGAGAGCCTGGAAGACTATGTAGAATGGTTCCACCATAATCTGCAAAGGTCTAAACACAGCGATTTAGACCATGAAATCTTGAAGAGTATATTTATCAGAGGAATGAGGGACAACTGCCTTGACACCCTGAACCTATTAGGGAAGGGAGATATATCGCAGGAACCATTCACTGAAATTGTAAATCTCTATCTAAGATGCTCTAAAGGATCATCTAAGGGGATGAGCACAATTCAATATGCCTCTACCCAAATACAAAAATCTATATAAGGAGGAGTAACCAGAGAAGAGATCAAGAATTTGTTCAAAATTTTCAAGACCGATATCCTTAGTACTATCTCTACCCAGATAACGACAACACAAACCAGGAAGACACAAGCAAAAGCTGATACACCTTTGGCTGTGTTTTGTCCAAATTACCAGAAGAAACATCCTTTGAGGGAATGTGAATTGAACAACATCAGCTCCTGTAATATTTGTGAGCTGGAACATTCAACAGGACAATGTCTGGAGCTTCCTATAATTAAGGCAATACTTAGAGAGTCAAGCGAGGAGGTGCATTCCTCTTGTTTCATTGCACCAAGGAGGCCATGGAAACCACAACATCCATGTATGTGTCAAGATTTTTCCTCTTTCAACTCATGGAACAATGCATATAATACTCATCAATATCCATGGCAATATACTGCTCCTTCTTTAGCACAGTTTCCTTCACCCTGGAACCAGTGGTCTCCATCTCCCTCTATCCAATATCCTCAATCTCAACCATATCCTGGAATCAGAACTGGAGAGGAAATACCCATAATACAGCTTTCTCTGGATTACCCATGCAACAATAGCTGCAGTTACCTCCTGTTAAAATTAGCAACTAGGGCCAAACTCCATGTGGGTCATATTATTTATGGTAGCTAATATTTTTATTGGATCATAATGATGCATGACGATATGAGCATGGGCAGCATAATGATGAATGAGATCATGAGCATGGGAAGCTTGATGATGAATAAGACCATGGAAGATGCAGCATGATGAGTAGCATGAAGATGAGAGCAGCTCAGTCCTCAAGGTTTAACACATGTCACAGTACAGCAAGGTGTCACACGGTAATGTGTAGCAAATAGACGAGATGCAGCGCTATGATAGGTGAACGAGTCACCTTAGAGAATCAGTTGAAGCAATATGTCTTCAACTGATCTCATGCCAATATCAAAAGTCAAATTTATTGACTTCTATTGTAAATGTACTATCTCTCTCACTTTCTCTGTTGAACTTTGAAGAACATAAAAGAAGAATTGATCAAGGGTTTCCCCACATTGTGGGGTTTGTGCTTGGCTAGCACCACATCTTGTGTCCTCTTGTCTTGGCTTGTCTTCTACAATTTATATTTAAGTTTTATCTGCAGTTTAATTTATGCCGATGTGATTGCTAATGTGGAAAAGAAATTGAAATAAATTTCTCTAGCATAGAACATACCTAAAATTAACATGGTATTAGAGCTAAGGTGAAGACAATGCCCAAGCAAGAGTGAAAGAGAAATCACCAAAGACAATAGGGACAAGACAAAAGGATCAATGAGTTCCACATATCTCTTCTAAGTTTGCTAAGGGTGAAGTGGAAGCAAAGAATATTATCAGAATGGCACAGTGGAAGATCACTTCATTGGGAAGTTCATATCTAAGGGTGGAAGGAAAGGCAGATGCCTTGGTTGCAATAAGTTCAGCCATCATGAAAAGGAGTGTCTGAATAGTAGCGACACATATCTTAATGAAGAAAAAAATCATTCCAGGGACATCTTCAATGATCATAGGAATGATAAGTAATGTAGATCATCAAGGAAATGGTTGACTCTTCAAAGAGACAAGGAACCCCAGAATCTCTTTTATATACCTTATCGCAAGAAGAACCTAGTGTCCATCTCGGAAATGGAAGTTTAAGGTTTCAGGGTGGCACTCATCGATGCAAACGTACGTGTTTGAAAAAAGATTTTTCAAAGATGTTTTAGAGTTCAGGGTTGTATCAAGTCCACTGGGGACCATGTCCATTGACTCAGCATCGAAGGTCTGTGAGTCAGATGGTGACTGGGATGCCTAAATTCAAAAAGAGCATGAAGGTACATGTAGTAGGTCCATAGGTTTGGAACAACCCATGGAGTTTGAGATTCATGAATGGGAATCTCATGTATACAGGGGGAAGAAAGCCCTCTATGGCTTGAAGCAAAACACCCCGAGCGTAGTATGAGAGGATTGATAGATGTTTGATGAAGTTGAGATTCCATAGGAGTGAAACCAATCCAAACCATTACCCGAAGGTTGTGGATGATATACCTCTCATACTAGCACCTCATAAGGACAACCTATTTTTGACAAGTGCAAACCCTCTCATTTGCAGAAGTAAGAGGGAGTTGGATTCTGAAAGTGCAATGATAAACTGCAAGCCTATGACTACCTCAAGGATATTAACTTTTAGAAGTTATAAGGTAGTCATGTCAGACCAGATTTGGGAAATGCCTTTGAGTTTCATAAACTCAATCACGTTGATGTTCTTGGTGAACTCCAGACATGTGTTTTGCAGTTAGCATGGTGAGCTCGTATTTGGTTGAGCCTCACTAGATTGGTGCCAAGAATCCTCTGAGATATCTTCAGGGCATAATTTCTCATGGATTGACATACACTACCGGAAATATGAAAACTGCATGATTATTCGAATGTTGACTGGGCAGGCAGTGTGGAGGATCACTAGAGCACTTCTCAGTGCTAGTTCTCTTTGGATTCTGCTTCGATATCATGGATAAGCATGAAGCAGAAATCAGTTGTTATAAGTACCACCGAGACCGGATACATAACTACGAGTATGACCTCGTATGAAGTTGCTTGGTTGTGGAAACTCTTCAGTGAGTACACGTGATGAATACCACTGTGATTCTCTATGACAACTAGAGGTGGGATTCGATTATTGAGGAATCCTGTATTCAATGATTGCTCCAGCAGATAGACATCAGATATTGTCTTATCTAGGATATGGTAAGTCGATGAGCAAGGAGGCTCCATCACACTGAGATGATGTACAGGTTGCTCTGGGGGCTTGTGGTTCTTACTGGAGCAACATACCACCACAAGGTGACTCACCATCCCCTGGTGGTGCGCATTGGGATAGGATGATTCGCTCTCCTGTGGACAGGATGATTTGCTCTACTGTGGACAATATGATCCGCTCTCTTGTGGGACAAGATGATCCGCTCTCTTGTGGGACAGGATGATTCGCTCTCCTGTGGACAGGATGATTCACTCTCCTGTGACCAAGATGATTCACTCTCTTGTGGGACAAGATGATTCGCTCTCTTGTGGGACAAGATGATTTGCTCTCTTGTGGGACAGGATGATTCGCTCTCTTGTGGGACAAGATGATTCGCTCTCTTGTGGGACAAGATGATTCGCTCTCTTGTGGGACAGGATGATTTGCTCTCCTATGGACAGGATGATTCGCTCTCCTATGAACAAGATGATTCGCTCTCTTGTGGGACAATATGATTCGCTCTCTTATGGGATAGGATGATTCACTCTCCTCTGTAGCAAGATGATTAATTCTCCTGTGAGTTCTGGATGATGTGTTCTCCATGACGATTATGTAGAAGGATGATTCATTCTCATGTGAGGTCTGGATGATGTGTTCTCCATGATGATTGTGTAGCAAGAAGATTAATTCTCTTGTGAGGTCTAGATGATGTGTTCTCCATGACGATTGTGTAGCAGGATGATTAATTCTCGTGTGAGGTCTGGATGATGTGTTCTCCATGACGATTGTGTAGAAGGATGATTAGTTCTCCTGTGAGGTCTGGATGATGTGTTCTCCATGACGATTGTGTAGTAGGATGATTAGTTCTCCTGTGAGGCCTAGATGATATGTTCTCCATGGGATTGTAATAGCAAGAGATAATTCTCGTGGTGAGGACAGGATTGAATAAGTCTCCTGTCAAAGGCATCCTACCCATGCAGTCTGGGACTCATGGGAAGTACCTCTCATCTGATCAATGAGCAGGGAAATGAGGATAGGGACCATAGTAGTACCAATGGATGCATCGTTGTATCTACCATACTCCCTATGCTAGGATGACCTTCATTGATCAGGGATCAATGAGTACTGGTCTGGGACAAGTGGTAGGAGTTGTACCCACTATGTTACCAACTTCAGGTTGGTTGAGGACTAGTCTGGGACTAGTGGTACATACTCTGAGACTGACTTCGAGTCAGTACAGTACTAGTCTGGGACCAGTGGTAGGAGTTGTACCTACTATGACACTGACTTCCGGTTGGTTGAGGACTGGTTTGGGACCAGTGGCACACACCCTGATACTGACTTCGGGTCAGTGGAGAATGGTATGACACATTCTCGATCAATTCTTCTTCTTCATGGTTCAGCAGAGCTAAGTTGAGCAGAGAAAAGCCAGCAGAGCTAAGCTGAGCTGAGCAGAGCCAGCAGAGCTGAGCAGAGCTAGCAGAGCTAAGCAGAGCCAGTAGAGCCAGCAGAGCTGAGTAGAGCCAGTAGAGCTAAGCAGAGCAAAGCAGAGCCAGCAGAGCCAGCAGAGCTGAGCAGAGCTAGTAGAGCTGAGAAGAGTTGAGCAGAGCAGTGCAAGGCACTGATGGCAGAGATAGTACAGATGGACATATGGATCAGTGGATGGAGTTCTCCCTAGTTGAGAGGGAGTGTTAAAATTGGCATCTAGGGCCAAACTCCATGTGGGTCATATTATTTATGGAAACTAATATTTTTATTGGATCCCTCTCATTGATAGGTGTAGGATTGATCTAAAGATCATCCGATTCCAAAAAGTATTTATGAAGTTATGAATTTATTTATGTCATGGACAAATTGTTAAGTCGGCCGACAACTTATGTAGGCTCAATAGAAGAGGACTTCAAGTCATTTCCACACACACTTGGATCTATTCCTCTCTCTACTTGTCTTTAGGTTTTAGTATGAGGAGAGATCCTAAGGAAAAGCTGAAACTGTTGCAAAAGTCAGAACTGCCTGAAAGGCCGAAAAATACCGAAAAAGCCAGAAAAGTCAGAACTACCAGAAAAGCCAAAACTGCCAAAAACGTCGTAACTGCTGGAAAAGCCAGAAATACCGGAAAAGCAGGAAACGCTAGAAAAGCCAAAAATACCAGAAAACGCAGAAACGCCAGAACTGTCGGAACTACCGGAAAAGCCAGAACTGTCGAAAAAGTCAGAAATGCCAAAAAAGATGGAAATACCGGAAAAGCTGAAAATACCAGAAAAGCCGAAAATGTCGGAACTGTCGAAAAAGCCAGAACTACTGGAAAATCTGGAACTACTGAGAACTACCGAAACAACTAGAGCATCTGTCTCCAAAGGAAGGCAGCATGATGTATGAGATCATGGTCAGCATAATAGACAACATGATGATATGAGCATCGACAGCATAATGATACATGATGACATGAGTATGGGCAACATGATGTATGAGATCATGGACATCATAATAAGCAGCATGATGTATGAGATCATGGACAACATAATAAGGAGCATAATGATATGAGGATGGGCAGCATAATGATGCATGAGATCATGAGCATGGGCAACTTGATGATGAATAAGACCATGGAAGATGTAGCATGATGAGCAGCATGAAGATGAGAGCAGCTCAGTCATCAAGGTTCAACACATGTGATAGTACAGCAAGGTGTCACACGGTAATATGCAACAAATAGATGAGATGCAACACTATGGTAGGTGAACAAGTCACCTTAGAGAATCAGTTGAAGCAATATTTCTTCAACTGATCTCATGCTGATATCAAAAGTCAAAGTGATTGACTTCTATAGTAAATGTACGATCTCTCTCACTTTCTCTGTTGAACTTTGAAGAACATAAAAGAAGAATTGATCAAGGGTTTCGCCACATTGTGGGGTTTGTCCCTGACTAGCGCCACATCTTGTGTCCTCTTGTCTTGGCTTGTCTTCTGTGATTTAAATTTATGTTCTATCTACAGTTTACTTTATGGTGATGTGATTGCTGATGTGGAAAAGAAATTGAAATAAATTGCTCTAGCATAGGACATACCTAAAATTAACACCTCCTTTCCAAACTCCTACTCCTACACCGCCTATGCAACCCCAACTACCTATGCAACCTAACCCAAACTTGAACAATAAAGCAGCTCAGGGTATAGAGGCTCCGACTACCTTCCATACCTACCTTATTACCCCCGTTTGGCTTCATGAAATTCAATTGCGATCAGGAAAGGTAATTAAACCAAGTCACTCCCCTGTCATTACAGAGGAGGAATGTGAACCATCTAGAAAAGATCCCGAAGGCTCTAAGGCAGTTGTTGTGCCTATAAAAGTCGATAGAAAGGGAGTTGTTCTATAATAGCCAATCCACGGAGAATGTTTACTGATGTAATAGCCAATTCAGGAAAGGCTGATACACTTGTAACAGTTGACTTGACTACTGTAACTCAAGACCCTCCGTATCCTCAGAGACTGGCTAAACCTAGAATGACTTCACAGCCTGAATCTAATTTTCTTAGGGAGTTGCAAAACCTGCATGTACGAATTCCTTTGTTGTAAGCCCTTAAAGAAGTATGTATCTATGCTAAAACAGTGTGAGATTTGTGCATCAAGAAACCTAGGAGGAAGCCTAAAGACCCTGCCACCATACATGTGATGGGGAAATTATCTGAATTAATGTTTGCTCAGCCTCTTCTAACTAAGTAAAATGATCCAGGAAATCCTACGATTATTGTCTACATTAATGATCAGCCCATATCTAACACATTGATCAGCCCATAGCTAACAAATGACCTCTTTACCACTCTCGGGCTATAGGGACTTAGACATACTCCTATTGTACTTGAATTAGCGGAAAGGTCCTGTGTTAAAATTGAGGGGGTGTTAGAAGATATAGTGATTACAATAGCTTCATGGAGGTATCTAGTTGACTTTCTTATTTGACATCCCAAATTCAATTTGGGGGGACATCCTTTGATCTTAGGGAAACCTTAGCTAGCCACTGTAGATGCATTTATAGGTTGTAGATTTGGATCTATGGTGATCTCGGATGGCCAGGTGACAAAGAAACTTAATCTTTACCCCCCAAAACCAAATGTGGATTTATACAACCCTTGGTGGGGTGAGTTTGAGCCTGAATCAAATCTTTCCCTACCACTCCTCACTCTAGGGAAAGCCCACTATTTCAAAGATGAGACAGAAGATGACGTCATTAATGGTTTTATTAGTAACTCGCATTTTGTCGCTTTTGTTAAAAATGAGAATGAGGAAGAAGAAGTGGAAGATATAGATTTTGAACAAATGAGAACCACTCTGAATATTGACAGTAGTCCAATTGAGATAGAACCAGGAATTTTTTTGAAAAAGAAACCTTATGCTATTTACTACATAAGCAAGAATCTAACCCCAACAGAGCTCAACTACATAATGACTGAGAAGGAGTTCTTAGCAGTCGTGCATGCCATCAATAAATTCCAACATTATATCACCGAGTATCAAGTCTTTGTATCAAGTTTTTTAATGAATAAGCCAGTTACTAATGGTAGAATCACACGTTGGTTATTGATGTTACAAGTTTGATATCACAATTGTCGATAGACCTAGAAAAGATAATGTAGTAGCTGATTTTATTTCTAGGTTAAATATTGATGACAATTGCATTCCTACTGATGATTAGTTCCCTGATGAATACCTCTTTTCTATTCCTACTTACTCACCTTGGTATGCAGATATAGCCAATTATCTTGCTGCAGGGAAGTTTCCACAGTATTTATCCTCCAAGGAGAAAAGAAATATTATACAACAAATTTCTACCTATACATGGATAGATGGGAATCTCTATCACACTAGACCAGATTTCCAGATCAGACGTTGTGTTAGAGAAGATGAGATATTTGACATCCTTAAATCTTGTCACGAGGAACATTATGGAGGGCACTTCGCAGACAAATGGACATGATACAAAGTCCTTTCGATAGGGTATTATTGGCCAACAATATTTCAGGATGCCAAGGAGTTTATAAAGGGATGTGATAGTTGCCAAAGGATGGGCCAAGCACTATAATCAGATGAGATGTCGTTATAGCCCCAAATCATCTTAGAAGCTTTTGAGAAATGGGACCTAGATTTGGTGGGACCGATTAATCCTTCATCTAGACAGAAATATTACATCTTGGTCTACACTAGCTATGTCACAAAATGGGTTGAGGCAAAGGCACTAACCTGAGCCATGGGGCAGTTTGTTTCAGAGTTTCTATTTGAAGACATCATTGTCTGATTTGGAATTCCTAGGGATATAGTCATAGATGGAGGACCCTAGTTTACATCCCATATGATCCAGAAGTTGGTTGAAAAATATAAAATCCATCATAGAATCACAACACCTTATCATCCAAAAACAAATGGCCAAGTGGAAATCACTAACAAAGTCAGTGAGAGGACCCTTACTAAGACTGTGGCCACCCACCGAAGGAATAGGGCCGACAAACGTCCAAAAGTGTTGTGGGCATACAGGACCACATGGAGGAATACCACGAGATTCTCACCATATGAACTTATGTATGGTAAAAGTCCCTTATTCCCCATTGATTTCGAAATCAAGACACTAAGAACAACATTACAGGTAAATTTGGATCTGGCTACAGTGCAAAAGCAAAGATTGAACAAGCTCAATGAATTGGAGGAGAAACGGTTAGCTACTATCCAGCAAAAATAGATTACCCAGAAACAGAGAGCCAAGTGGCATGACAGATTCATCAAGAAGAAGAAGCCACAGAAAGGAGATTGGGCTCTCTTATATGACTCAAGATTCAAATATTTCAAGGGTAAGCTTTGCACCAGGTGGCTAGGTCCCTATGAGGTAGATGCAGTCTTTGACAATGGGACTGCAAATTTGATGACCATTGATAGTGCTAGGACACCATTGCTTGCAAACAGGCACCGTATTAGGTCATATCACAAACCTGGTTCAAGGGATTCATTCATCAACATTGTCACAAATTCGTATCTTCAAATTACAGGAACAGGGGAAAGCCCCCCTGTGCTGCAAAAATTCTAATTTTTCCAACAAGTGTAACAACTTAAAATCAACCACGATTGGTGGTTGTTACACCTTCAAACTTCAAAGTAAATAAATAAATAAAATTGGCTGTGAAAACCTTTTCCGGGCGTAGACAGACATTTTCTGTAGTCGTTGAAAATGACCTTGTGGCAATTGTTTCACTCTCTGTAACAACATTTGTTATTTCAAAGCATACTTTACGATAATGTTGTTACATGATCTTTTGTTCTCTATTTTTGAAAAAATTATATATATAATAGTCATCTTGGTTGTTACACCTGTAACAACCGACGACTTCTAGAAATAAGTGGAACAAGATATTTTATTGCAACAAACAACATGCATCATCGTGGTTCTTGTCATCGGAGCTAGGTTAGCATGTCTCACCACCAATGACTTCTCCCCACATCACCCTGGTACGTCATACAAAGGTAATATTGTTATTCGCTTTATTCGGTAACTATGGCAACTTAACATGACATCCATTTTGATGGCGGAGGTCAGTTGTCACATTTAAGCCAGGGAGGGGGCGAATCATATTGTGACATGACTTTGCATGACCTGTGATTATTCAAAAAACCCGCAATTAAGGCATGTTGATCTAGTAATTATTGTTACTTAATGCCCAATCATACCAAAAATGGGAAATATACCTTCAACAAGACCTCCCATAACCCAGAATTAATAGGGAAACATTATTGTGCAGTACAAACAATGATTGCAAAATCCTAATTTGAAAACGTCACCTGTGTCACCCTACTATTTACCCTTGTTGGAGCATTGAATCCCCATTCGTAATGCTCAAAGAGGTGGGAAAAGAACAGCTGCAGGCTGAAACAATTAAGTAGTGTGGTGATTGCCCCATAACTTCTGAAGGAAAGGAAAAGGAAGGAAAACAACACTGAATTTGTGTAGCAATGGGTGGAGCAGAAATTCGGAATGAGCCACGGTCAACAAAATCCTTTGAGAATTGCCCTTAAGCATGCTATATTTTCAGTGACACAGCTGATTTGAGTTCTTCCAAAGGTTGAATGGATCAGACGGTGGATTTTCCATGGAATTTGCAAAGAATTTAGAGAGAAATCGGACAGTGGTTAGGGGGTTGAAGTTGGAGGTTACAAAAGAGGTGATTTCTCAAGTGACGGTTTACCAAAAGAAGGAAAGAGATGGTTTAACAGGAAGGTTAATAACCCCTCCCTGAAGTGGGATTTCCTCCAAGAGGAAGAGTCGTTGGCGAAGAAAGGGAGGGGGAATGGCAGGTTGTCACTTCCCTAGCCATGGGTTGATGCTGCCCTCTACCTCATAAAGTACATTACCTTCGAGGGAAGGGAAACAATTATGTTCAATTACCACTTTCCATTTCTAAATCACCTTCGACATCGACAACTGATAAATCTTCCCTACTTGTTGCTGGGAAACATTAAGCATATGGTTGCGGCTGTGAAAATAGTTGTGCATCTAGAAACTTGTGTCACCAATCATGGCCTCATCAAGCTAATTGTGTTGGTCATGTTAAGCCACAAGGGTAGGAATTGGGAATAATTCATGAGGAAGAAGGCCAAGACCACCTGCAGGAGGCAAACCAGGACGTCTGAGGAAGCTCCAACGGTGAAAAAGGAGCAGCCTCAGCCTTCGATAGTAAGGGTTGGTAAGAGGCCAGTCAACAAACCAATTGGTGATAGACGACCAAAGAAAAGGATAAGGGTTAGAGGGCACCCAGAGTCCCCATCCATGTCAAATAAGAACAAAGAGGTAGTAGAGCAGAAGGATGAGGAGCAGGCTCAGCTAGAGGAACCTTCTTCACTTGCTAAGAGAAAAACTCAATCCTAGCTGTTAAAAATTGAAAATTTAGTATAAGAAAATAGAGAGCTAAGGGAAAAACTAGCAAAGGGGAAGGCAGAGGCAAGAGCCCTAGGGTTAGACACTTTGGCTGAGGCCGTGGATAGGGTCGGGATGGGAGATGTCTTGGGCATTATGTCCACAGCATGTGTTGAGAAGCTAGTGACAACAGGGTTTAGAGTTTGTGCATCAGACACCATCTCGAGGGAAACACAAATTGAAATATGGGAGGCTGACACACAAAAAACCATTGAGGATGTTGTTGTTACACAAGAACCAACAACTGAGATGGCGTAGTCCACAGAAAGTAATCTGGTAGTGGATACATAGGATCCCTTGGCTGACACTATTGTTACACAAGAACGAGCAATGGAGATGAAAGTCAGCCAAGGAAAGGAAGGAGAATCTGACATCCATGAGCCTGTGGTTGACACTGTTGTTACGCAAGAACCAGTAGTGGAGACAAAAGCCTACATGGGGAAAAATGATATGCAAAAGTCTGTGGATGACACTTTGTTATACAAGAACCAACAGTGGGAATGGAAGCTGACCAGGGAGATAAGGAAACTGTCACAAAATCCATTGATGAAGTGGTTGTTACATAAGAACTAGCAGTCAAAGTGGAGTAGTTTCACCCTTGGGAGGTGGTTACACCCTCAATTGATAGTGCATGTGGGAGAACATCAGGTCCTGATGAAGTATGGTGTTCTTAAAATATGTTGTTGTTACCAAAGCTATAGAAATGGAAGCAGCAGGCTCTCTCTCTACAAGAGGGGGTGATCTCACTTAAGGCACACAAAAGGATGATGGATTTCCTTAGGGAGAAGTGGTTAAAGGAAGAATGGAAAGCACAGAGGCACAAAGAAGCCATGAAGAAGAAGGATGAAAAACCGTATCATTTACAGTGGCAAGTCTCGGACCTGACGAATGACAAGATCAAGCTCCGTGATCTTTCTCTAAACTTGCTAGCATGCACGCAGTCATCCCCATCATCTCTAGTGTTCCTTTGGGAACGATATTATTTATTTCAATTGAAAGCATTTTTTTAGAATAGGTCTTATTTGGGTTCTTCAACCCAAACTTTTATTGAAATTTTTCACTCATGTGATTTTGATGAACAGAGCTTGCTTTGTGAGCTATTATTGCATAATATCATGTGTGAGTATGTCAACATGAAAATGGTAGCAAGTGTGTTCTCCTATATGGGATATTTGCAGTTGCGGGCCTTTCTTTCATTTCTGAGGAACCAAATTGAGTGGCATCTGGCCTTGAAATCAACAGAAAGTAATGAAGAAAGGACAACATTATGGGTCAGAGCAGAACCAGGGATGGTTTATGAACTCAGGCATGAGTTTAAGTTGTTCCTAAGCATTCCAGAGATTAGGCAACAGTCAGTCAGATCGTGCAGACATTGGGGGCATTCTGGATTGGGCTCATATTTAAATTTCCTTTGATTTGGTTGCGAGTATAAGAGTATTAGCCAGATTACCACCTATGTGATTATGAAGAAGAATCTTGGCCACGTCAATTGATGGTCATTCAAGGGTACATAGCTCTGGGTGAAGATATTATTGGTGCTTACAATTTTACAAACTTGCATCAAGGGTATAGCAGGAGAAGCTGAGATTTTGCATGGGGACATGCAGTTGATTCAGTTCAGGGGAGATGTTGGGTGTGACATTTTACCTATTTTCTGCACCTTCCTTCTCTAGTTTTGATCCTCTTATCCTCCAGGCCCATGAAATTTACATGATTAATCTACCTTTTTCTCACTTTTATAGCCTATTCCATTGTCATGTTATTTTGCCATATTTTACTGAATAATACAATACTTTATTCCTTTTTTGTGGCTAACTGGGGTGAGCATTGGAGGAGTATTTTGGAAGCTCTTCTCCTTTTCAGGTGTTGCTTGTGGGAACAAGGCTATGAAGTAAATAGGCGGCATTGATCAATTACAGAGCAGGGTAGAGAAGTTCATTGTTACACCCTGTATGTTGTTACAAGTTGTTGTCCCACATTGAATGTGGTTACGGGATGTTGTTACACTACGTGATGATACAAAGGTCTGTTGTTACACCAAGGGTTTTGTCACCAGTAATTGTCGTAACATCCCGAACCACTACTCACTCACAGGATGTTGTTGCACCGAAGTTGGAAAGTGTGGGTAATATTCCACATAACAATTGTCAACATTAGGAATTGTTTATTTTTGAAGCAACAGACCCAAGCGGTTGCAATCCTAACTAATGTATATTTGTATTTAGAAATAGATTGTAACTACTTTTATTTTTTATCAACGTGAGAATCATGATATTCTCAAGACTGGTTTGTTTCTAATTTCGGGCATGTAATAACTTTAAAAGAAAATCGATTTCCTATGTACAAGGACGGCATATAGGAGAGTACCTTTACTTCACTTCTGTAACTCTGAATTATTTTTAATATTAATTACTACAGTGATGTTGTTACTGCTCTTCAGCTGATTCATTAACTACTTTCGTGTTATTCCTGCACCCCTGCTCAGGAGGAAGGGCCCTCCTCTTTGGCAGGGACTGCAGTGGTAGAGGTAGTGTACATTCTGGTTTCTCTATTTGTTATATGGTCTCTTGTTTTTGCTATACAAATTGTGAATTAAATTCGATGTTGTTCCAATTTATATTATGTTGTTACATTGAGTTAATCAAACAGAATGGCAGTAACCAGCTGGAGTAGATATTAGTCACTGTGTGGTGTGCCCTTACATTGGTAGTTGCAAATTGTGATTTCAATTATGTGGAGTGTTTTTATTTCTACATGAATGATTTGATTTCAGCAATTTGATTCAATGACATCTTTTACTACTCTTTCCATTTTTTTCATTCTTGGTTGTAGTGTATCGGCACAAACAGTGCGAACTCCATTGAAATAGCAAGATCTAACCTGGGTTGATAATTAAATGTTGCAATATCAGTCAATTAGGATTGATTAAAACACCACTACAACGACTATACTCAATTCCAACTATTCCCCTTGTTATTATTATTTTTTTGTCTTGAAGTAATGGGGGATTGGAACCATGAATTGACAATTGAGTGCAAGGTGGGCATTATTTTTAGTTATTTGAATTTTTTTTTGAAGTTTTTGGGTACTTAGTATGTACAGATTTAACATCTCAAATTTACCCTTTAGGGTGGCATTATGATGATCTATCACCCAAGGATTAATGGGAATACCCTTTCTCCTAGGGTCTAGGAAGCCTACACACTTCTACAAGTTCTCTCTCGCTACAAAGAGGAATACTCAAGATCTCATTATGATTGGTGACTCTACCATTCTTTTGTGTCACTTCATCAATGGCTCTCTTCCTTCTAACATCAAACTCCAAGTTATTGTAAAGAGGAGATATCATATGCTAGGAGGCTTTCATTCCAAATAATTGTAGAAATTTACAGGGTAAGTTCAGACAGAACACCAAAGGACACTGCTCACAAACATATCACAAATCAATACACTAGTATTGTTGATGTGATTAAAACCCTCAAAGATGGAAACAGTCCACGGCCTGAGCCAACGCGGCCACTTCAGGCAATTTATTAATAAAAGAATGAAAATTTACATAAGCTTCCCTCATGAACGGTTAACCTACAAATGACCCCATGCTCTTTAAAATGATATCATGGACAATTGGGTGTAAGCCACGGATCAGTTGTCAGTAATACCAAGGAGAGAATGAACTGTCGAATCACTTCATGTCTAGAACATATCATGACCATCGGATTGTAAGGTAACAAAAGTACATAGTAAAGAAACACATTACCTAACTCTACACTGATCAAGTTATACTTAACTATTCCTATGTGTGGAATATCCTAACATCCCCCCTTAAGAACAACTTGGGATAGGATTGAAGGATGTACAAATATGACACAATAGGAGAAGGAAGGAGGCACTAGAGCCTATCCCCCCTTAATGAAAACTTCTTGAACTCCAACCATAAATCAAAGTTTAGTAAACTTTTCCTCTGTGACAGCCTTTGTAAAGATTTATGCAATGTGATCATCTATTGAACAATATTGCACTTCAAGAACATGGTCATGAATGAGCTTTCTGATGAAGTTCATGTGAAGTTCAATGTGTTTGTTGCGTTGATGTTGGACTGGATCATTACATAGTTGAATGGAAATTTGATTATCACACCAAAGTGTAGTCGGATGTTGTTGCTGAAAGCCAAACTTTGATAGGATCTGACGAAGCCACAGGGCCTCCTTACTAGCTTCTATGGCACCACGATATTCTGTTGCTACTGAAGAAAGAGAAATGACACTTTGTTTCTTGCAAGCCCATGTAATAGGTCTTGAACCAAGAGTGAACACATAACCTGCAATAGACTTCCGATCATCAGGGTCACCAGCCCAATTAGAATCAGTGAAACTAACCAATAGAGGAGATGCTTCTGCATTGTAATGAATCCCAAACTGAACTATACCTCGAACATAACGAAGTATTCTTTTAGTTTCTTTCATGTGGGTTTTTCATAAACCAAGCAATAAGGCCAACAACAAAGGAAAGGTCGGGACGAGTATGGGTCAGATACAAAAGTTTTCCTACAAGTTGACAGTATAAGTTAGCATCAACTTCAGGGGTAGTACAAGTGACTGAAAGTTTGGCTCCAGAATGAAAGGGAGAAGGGGTTGACTTATAGTCTTCCATGTGAAAATGGAATAGAAGATCACAGGCATACTTGGACTTGGAAAGGGAAATACCATCCTTGGATTGTAAGACTTGAAGACCAAGAAAATAATACAAGTGTCCTAAGTCTATCATTTCAAACTTATTTTTAATGTTGGACTTCACATGGTTTATAAGGTTGGGATCACTACCAGTAAGGATAAGATCATCAACATAAAGAACAAGAATGATAAGAGACTTGCCCACTTTCTTGGTGTACATAATATTGTCAAAATGACACCTAGAAAATCCAGTTTCTAAAAGAAAGCTATCCATTTTGGCATACCAAGCCCGAGGGGCTTCCTTGAGACCATAAAGGGATTTCTTAAGCCGACATACAAGACTGGAATCTATTTGTATAAATCCAGTAGGTTGTTCCATATAGATTTCTTCATGCAAGTCCCCATGCAAGAAGGCAAATTTAACATCCATCTAATGTACTTCCCATTTGAAAGAGGCAGCAAGGGAAAGAACAAGGTGGATAGAGTTCATTTTGGCAACAGGGGCGAAGGTTTTAATATAGTCAATGCCTTCAGCTTGTGAAAAACCCTTAGCAAGAAGATGAGATTTATGTTTATCAACTTTTCCATCTGGTCGATACTTGGTTCTGTAAACCCATTTGCATCTAACAAGTTTTCGTCCTTTTGGAAGGGGAATAATATCCCATGTATCATTTGCCAATAATGAACGATATTCTTCATTCATAGCTGAGTCCCAATCTAGATGGCCTGAAGCTTCTACAAGGGTGTCAGGATCATAATTAGCTGAAGCTTGATCTAGTAAAGAAGAGGCTCTATCGAACTGAGAATGTGTATGTCGTTGATTTGTAGGATCACCGACAAGAGCACCTGCTGCATCCTGAGTAGCATGGACCCATTTTGGAAGTTGAGGAGCTAAAGGAGGATCCTAAGAAGGTGGGGGAGGATTGTCATCCTCGTTTTCATCATCTGAAGAAGAAATATTTTCAGAAGTAGAAGGGATAGAGAGAGGTGGCACATCCACTGAACTAGGCTCGTAGGCCGATATATTTTCAGCAAACTTTACATCTCTTCTAATGATAACATTTTTGGAATTAAGTGGAATAAGTTTGTACCCTTTAACATCTTTAGAATATCCAACAAAAATACATTTTTCACTCTTAGGTTCTAAAGCTTTATGTTTCTCATCTAGAATATAAGCCCATGCTTCACTTCCAAAAACACGAAAGTGACTTACATATGGTTTAATAGAGCTCCATGGTTCTTCTGGAGTGATATTCTTTAAAACCTTAGTAGGAGTGCGATTTATTATGTAATTTTCACAGTTAATTACTTTTACCCAAAAATTAAGACTAAGTCCTTTAGATTGAAGCATACAATTAGCCATTTCCTTTAAGGTGTGATTCTTCCTTTCAGCTACACCATTTTGTTGTGGAGTATATGGAATAGTATGTTGCATTTGAATTCCATTCTTAGTGGAAAAGTTGATGAATTTGTTGTTAACATATTCTCCGCCATTATCAGATCTTAGCTTAAGAATTTGATGTCCATATTGTTTTTCAACAAAGACCTTAAAGGCCAAGAACATGTTAAATACTTCACTCTT
>APFE030913212.1:40997-55810 GCA_000404065.3 Pinus taeda | reverse complement strand
CATCTAACAAGTTTTCGTCCCTTTGGTAGAGGAACAAGATCCCATGTATCGTTTGCCAATAATGAACGATATTCTTCATTCATAGTTGCGTCCTAATCTGGATGGCCTGAAGCTTCTGCAAAGGTGTCAGGATCATAATTTGCTGAGACTTGAGCCAGTAAAAAAGAGGCTCTTTCGAACTGAGAACGTGTATGACATTGATTTGTAGGATCACCGGCAAGATCACCTGCTGCATCCCTAGTAGCACGGACCCATTTTGGAAGTGAAGGAGCTGAAGGAGGATCCTGAGAAGGTGGGGGAGGATTGTCATCCTCACTCTCATCATTTGAATAAGAAATATGTTCAAAAGTAGAAGAGATAGAGAGAGGTGGCACATGCGCCGAACTAGGCTCATAGGCCGATTTATTTTCATCAAACTTTACATCTCTTCTAATGATAACATTTTTGGACTTAAGTGGAATAAGTCTATATCCTTTGACATCTTTAGAATATCCAACAAAAATACTTTTTTCACTCTTAGGTTCTAAAGCTTTATGTTTCTCATCTGGAATATGGGCCCATGCTTCACTTCCAAAAACACGAAAGTGACTCACATCTGGTTTAATTGAGCTCCATGCTTCTTTAGGAGTGATATTCTTTAAAACTTTAGTAGGAGTGCGATTTATTATGTAATTTTCACAGTTAATTACTTCTGCCCAATAATTAAGACTAAGTCCTTTAGATTGAAGCATACAATTAGCCATTTCCTTTAAGGTGTGATTCTTCCTTTCAGCTACACCATTTTGTTGTGGAGTATATGGAACAGTATGTTGCATTTGAATTCCATTCTTAGTGAAAAAGTTGATGAAGTTGTTTTTAACATATTCTCCGCCATTATCAGATCTTAGCTTAAGAATTTGATGTCCATATTGTTTTTCAACAAAGACCTTAAAGGCCAAGAACATGTTAAATACTTCACTCTTGAGTTTTAAGAAGTACACCCAAGTGCTTCTGGAGAAATCATCAATGAAAGTTAAGAAACACTTGTAGCTAGAGAATGAAACAACTGGAAGTGGACCACATAAATCATTATGCACAAGCTGTAAAGGGGAGGAGGTGTGCCAATAAGCACGTTTTTCAAAACTATCCCGATGATGTTTTCTGAGTACACATCTAGAACAAACACCATCTCTGCAAGATACCATTGGAAGACCTGTCACAATATTTTCTTTACATAGATTCTAAAGGGAGCGATAGTTTAAGTGACCAAATCGCTCATGCCAAAGTTTTCTCACTTCATTGTTATGAGCAACAAATGTCGAGGGAAGATTTGATGACCCAAAGTTGTTAAACTTATACAACCTTGTAGAATCATCAGCAATGCTAGTAGCTAAAATCTATCTAGGATATCTTAGTTGCTTAATTACAACATCGTGAGGTGAAAATTCAATGATTTTACCTTCACCTGAATGAGTTATCTGATATACAAATAGAAGATTGCAGGATAAGGTTGGAACACATAATACATCACTGAATTGACCATTGTCTATATGAAAAGTTCCAGTCCCTACAACACTAAGAGATCTATCATCACCAACATATATATTTTTGGTGTTACAATTATTTAAAGAAGAAAACATGGCTTTGTTTTTGGGCATGTGATAAGAAGCTTCAGAATCAATGAGCCATTCATGAGAATGAGAAGAAGAAGATACATTTAGTGCATATCCAAACCAAGATGCTTGAAAACCACATGTAGAAAGTGTTATTCCTGAAGATGAAGTTGAAATTGTTGAGTGCTCCAAATGGATGTTATGCTTCTTCATTGTTGCTTCCAAGGCTTCCATCTTCTTAAAGCATTTGGATTCTAAGTGGCCATCTCGATTACAAAAGTGGCAATGTCTATCAGTGTTCTTCCCTTTGTTTTTATTTTCCTTATCATTTTGTTGAAATGATTTTTCGTTTTGAGACTGAAATGGCTTAGGACCCTTGTTTTCTTTAGGACCATTCTTTTTAGGATACGACTTCTTAGGATTATTTGAATTTGGTTGTTGTTGGGCGGCTAAGGCTTTCATAGAAGAGTTTCCAGAATTACGAAGACCGAGATGTAAGAGTTTTTCTTGTTCTCTTATTAAAGAATCACAAAAGGCATCAAAGGAAGGGGACTTGTAGTCTCCTTGAGAAATGAAGGCTTCTCTTGTATAATGGAAGGTGGAAACAAACACAAAGTAGGCTGGTCCCAACTTAGTAAGAATAGAATAGATAAGGTTACCATCTTCTTTCTTAACCTTAACAACTTCCAAGAGAAGTTTAAGGGTCTTGAACTTGGACAAAAAAATCTTCAATAGAAGAAAAATTATTGGAGTCCAATGTAAGCAACTCATTTTCAAGTTGATGGGCTCTAAGCTCATTTTTAATTCCAAAAACTTTAGTGATCTATTTCATTGCTTCATTAGGAGTATTAAGTTCTGCGATATGGAATCTAAGGTCTAGATAAATAGATATCCCTATCAATCCACATGCTTGATCTTGCCTATTTTCCCATTTGGCTTTCTTATCTTCATCTTTTGATTTGGTTTCTTGGCCTGAGGTTATTATGTAAAGACCTTTACTTTTAAGTAAATCCACAATGTAGGACCACCATTGGAAGTAGTTGGTGCTGTCAAGAATAACTTTGCATGAAATTTCCATTTTAACAGAAACTAAAGCTATAGATGTTAAAACTAAGTGTTCCAATGGAAAGATCTCAAAAAATTAGGCTGATTAAAAAAAATGGTTCTGAAAACGGCTTATAGATGAAGAAGTTATGGCTTTTTGAAGAAAAGTTGTTGAAGATGCCCACGAAGTGCGGGAATGTGTGGAAATGAATGATAATGTTATATTTAAAAAAGAATATGCCCCTTTCCAAACTTAATCTAATTAGCTCAAAAGAAAGAAAGACTTGAACTCAATACCTCTACTCTCATAAAGTAGCTTTGGACCAAGTGAGCTAGATTAAAAGGTTAGTAATTTTTGGAAAAGAAGAAGGTTTTTTTTTTTTAAGCCACTGAAGCTTTGGGTGCGTGCTTACTCGAGAAAGGTCCTTTTTTGCCTACAAAACCAAAAACAGAAAACCTAACACAGACATACAAAAAAAAACAAACCTTACGGCTTGAAGTTAGTTTTAGACGAAAACTAAATATTTTCCTCAATGTTTCTGATTTTCCGAGATCACACTAAGGCACGGCGAAAAAGAGCATACGCATGAGAAAAATCCTTCCTTTTTGTTTCTGATTTGCCCAGATCACACAGAGTCACGGAGCAAAGAGCATTCGCAGAAATGAAAGGTATAGATCCAGTAATAAAGAAAACAAAGAGCTAAATAAACCGAAATAAACAAAGAGAAAATAACTAAAAGTTGCAAATAAACATTGTATACCTCTAGATCTTAAAAATGACGTACCTAGGGCTACCGGAAACCTTTTTTCATTAAACGAAAGGGGTTCCTCACTGGAACAAATGCTCTTAACACAATAGAGCAGTCCTCTCTGCCCGAAAGCAGTCAGTAACAGTAGATCTAGGAAACGACAGTCGGATGCAGTTCTACCGGCTTCAGATTTGGATCACCAACGGATGTGGCCCTCAAATAGCTCCGATACCATGTAGGAATTTACAGAGTAAGTTTGTGAGACAGCCCCAAAGGACACCACTCACAAACAGATCACAGATTAATACACCAGTGTTGTTGACGTGGTTAAAACCCTCAAAGAGGGAAACAGTCCACGCCCTAAGCCAACGCAGCAATTTCAGGCAATTTATTAATAAAAGAATGAAAATTTACATAAGTTTCTCTCGGGAACAATTAACCTACAAATGACTCTCCATGCTCTTTAAATATAGATCATGGACCAATAAGGTGTTAAGCCACAGATCAAGTGTCTGTAATACCGAGGAGAGAATGAACCATCAGATCACTTCATCTCTAGAACATATCGTGACCGTCGGATTGTAAGTTACAAAAGTACATAGTAATGAAACACACTTTACCTAACTATACACTAGACCAAGTTATACTTAACGATTTCCTATGTGTCGGAATATCCTAACATCCCCCCTTAAGAACAACTTGGGATAGGATTGAAGGATGTACAAATATGACACAATAAGAGAAGGAAGGAGGCATTAGATCCTATTATAATGTATTCATGTCCATAGGCACAAAAACAAGAGGGGTTCTATTGATGTCCATAAGCGCAAGAACAAGAAGGTGGACCTCCTCAAGAATTAGGGGATCCATCGAGTAAAAAGAAACCTTAAAATGAATGGGGTTCTAAGCTTAACCCCAATTCCTTTAGCTTGCTTGCAAACCATGTTTTAAAAGTGTCAATTTTTAGTTGATCTTTCAATCTAAAACTCTTTAGTAATTTCAAATTTTATCTAAATATTTTTATAATTTAATATATATTTAATTTTAACATTTCAATTTATTATATAGATTCTTCCTCACATAAACATATTTAAACAATAATTACTTCTTATATAAAATTTATTTACCTTCAAGATTTATATTCAAATTCTTCCTTTCTAGTTTCCTCAGCTTTTTAAAACGCAATAATGAAATCCACTCACAATTAGTTACCATTTCCTACCCACAATCCCACAACCGAATTTTAAGCCACTCACAATTAATTACCATTCCTTATAGACGATCCCATAGTGATTTGTTTTGTGTTTGGGCCACCGCACTTAACATTCCATATACGAAAATTAATAAATCTTTAGTTTTGAAATTTGGTCTTCACGGGGCTTATTGCTCAATCCCAAAAAAGACTATGTATCTCTGAAAGCTCCTCCAAACATAATTTCTTTTATTAAATAGAAAAAATTAACAAATTTTTATAAATAAACTATTATCAAGATTTCCTTTAATCCACACAATTAGTTATTTATCCTAATCCCATTTGATAAACTATATTTTCCATCATCCACACGAATAATTATTTATCTGAACCAAATTTATGTCAAATTATTCGACATACAAATAAAATTGGCGAATTTTAGTAAACTATATTTTCCATCGTCCATACGAATAGTTATTTATCCGAATTGAATTTATGTCAGATTATTCGATATTCAAATAAAATTGGTGAATTTTTGTATTTTTTTCTTGGATTCGAAAGAATTTGGTAACTATGCACTCTAGTATATATAAACATATACGAACCAATCTTAAAAATTCGTATAATTTGAAATTCCTCTTAAATTTGAGGATGAACCTAATAATTTTGAAGCCCCATACATTTAGTAATTCATTTGCTCCCAAATACGTGGTTGTTGTTGAACAAAATATAAGTAAATGTATAAATGATATATATGGAATACAATAATGATGGAGCCTTATAATTCTATTGAGTGTCAGAGTGGTGATTTTTTAATTGCGAATTATATTTATAACAAGGGAGCCATTGCAGTGGCCGTAGTCCCTGCCGGGGTTTGCCACAACAACACGATACAAACGCTTTGTGATTTAGCATAAAAACTAATGCAGAATATCTGGGACAACACGTATAATAACATGTGTTTTGAAATAACATCTTTATCGTAGACATAAAAGTACACATTATTTTCCCGGCAATTTAATATCTTAATGATATATAATATTTCAATAGTACACATCAAAATTATTGACATGTTCAGATTTTCAACATGTATTGCCCTCCACGTAAGAAATTTTTGCAATTATTGACATGCTCAGACTTTCAATATGTATTGCTTTCCTCGTATAAGTGAAATACATACCCAGATTTTGCTATCTTCAAAAATGTGATTGCCATTGGCAGAATCCAGAGGCTCGATGCCGCATCTACATGAAAAATCCAAGTTTAACCTGTGGACCACTATACTTGTACATGATTTGACAACACTTAGTCTCTTCCAATGAACGTTGGCTGAATATTTTTAATGTGGACAAGTAATTTATTGCAATACTCACTTGTCTCTTGCGCTTAACGTTCTTCAAAATTTTATTTCTATATTTTGAGAATTAGCAGTTCATGCATTTCGACTTTATAGGTGATGCAAAGTGATTATATCCATTCACAATAATTGTACGGAAAAAATACATGCAGAGAGTCTCAAAATATTCATAACCAGTTCTTCCTCTTTAATAGTAGGACTCACTTCTTCTCTGCGTTCTTCTCACGAGAATTTACACATATTGACAACAATGACTCTGACGAGAATTTACACATATTGACAACAATGGCCAAGGACGGTCATAAATAGTAAGGAATGAATTTGGAAAATAGAGATGAGATTATTTCAGATATTTATTTATTAAAGAGATTTTGACTACCGTGAGTTGTTTATAGGGAAGCAGGAACTCCTGTTACTGCTGTCCCTCTTGAAACTTAGCTTCCTGAAACATTTGCTAACATGCGCGGGTGTTAGAACAATGTGTTTGCTAACCTGAATCTGCAATGTGTTTGCTGACCACGTTGGTGATTCGTTTTATAAGAAAAATCTAACAAATTAATGGCTCTTCTGTGGTCTTCATGTGGGAATCTAACAACTTTAATTTCGGTTCTGTGGTCTTCATCTTCTCGGATGAGTTTCTCGACCCGCGGAAATGACGCAGTGAAAAAAAATAAAATAATGGATGCCGACGTTGGTCGCTTATTTTAAAGGATAAATCTAACAAATTTAATGGCGGCGAGAGAGATGAAAAGCGGATCTTTACAGAATAATTGAGGCCCACTGATAAAGGATGACGATCACAGGCTTTTAGGTTATCTTTCTCAAACAGTAAGGGATGATTTGTATTTTATTTTTTCAATAACATTTTATATTTCATAATTAGTTATGTGTTCAAGTAAATTTTTACTTATACGCTTATGAACGTATAAGTAAATTTTAAGGTCATCTTTGGATGATTTTTATTTTCTCAATAATGTTTAATATTTCATAATTAGACGTGTAAAAAAAATAAATCTCTAAACTAGTAATATCATTTTGAGTGAGTAGTTTTGAGGCGCATGTAAATTAGTTCATAAAATCATTATATTAAGTATTAATGAACTTTTGTCAATTGAGTTTAGTCTGGATAGTTGGGTGGAATTATTATGATATTTTTTAAATTTATGAATTTAATTTAAATAAATTATTATATAAAAATTTTAGTTGAATATTAATTATATATATTTTATCTTAATTTTTTTCATAAAACAAAGTTATTTTAAATTTTTTTTTTATTTTATGAAAACAATTTATTTTGAAAGTTCTATTTGGCATTTTTTTCGAGAGAAAAATATTTGAAAAATAACCATCATCATTCATTGAATAAAAAAGATTAAATAAGAAAAAGAATAAAACCAAAAAACGATCTTATAAGCTATTTTTAACTATTTTTAGTTCAATAAACCCTAAAATATCATTTAATTTCATTTTAATCCTAAATAGGATTTTAGTTGACAAAATCAATTCTAAAATGTCCCACCGTTCAAAAAAAATTATAAATACCGGCAACGGGGGACATTAAATACCTTATAAATGATGTCCCACGGCAAGCAGGCGAGGATGTCCAGAATAAAGCTATTTTTTGCATATCTGCAAAGCAAAGGATTAATGTCAATCGCTCACTGGCATTAAACAATGCAATGAACTAAAGGATTGCAGATCTTTTGCTCCGTAATGCAAATCTAAAAATGATTGATTATATATATATATATATAGTGCATACCGTAAAGCGATGCTGCTTCGCTTGTAAACCATTTAGTATGTTTTCATGTCTCTGTAAGCCAGAAAGAATTGGACCACCATATCTGCGATGAATACTACCTGCACTGTCAGGTCCATTAGGCTCATAGACCAGGGTAAACCTCGGTAGAACCCAAACTGTAATGGCGTAAAAAACGATGAAAACATGGCACACAAAACCATAAAACTCTTCCACCATTGATAAGCTCTGCAAACAAATTCAGCACGTTAGAAAAACCTAAAGAAAGAACCATTGGAAATATGGAATCGTATCTTTTGGGCGAACAACATGATGTTACAAGCTACTTTATTAGTGTAAGTCTAATTTCTAATCTTACATCCTCTGGATTGATATCTAACAAATGAAAAGGAAAAGGCAGTGAGAACTTTTGAGCTTCATGGAGGCTAATCGAGAACTAATTAAATACCTAATTAACTTAGCTTTCTAAAATCCTTATATACCTGGCTTCCATCAACACAGTATCGCTGTTAGAAATCCTTATATACCTGGCTTAGATCAACACAGGATCGCTGTTGTTTTCTGCAGAGCAGAGACGTGATATGCTTCTGCAAGTCGTTATAGCTCGTACTCATTTGCTTCAACAAAGAGTTAAGGTTTTTATTCTCCTCATTGATGCGACTTATCTCAGCCACTAAGTATCGCTTTCTACATGAATTGCAAGAAATTGTGTAAGATACAACCCTTATTCTAATTTCAGATCAAGAATTAACCAACAAAAAACACCATGGCGGTAAAGACTTAGAGAGAACAGTACCTTGTTGTTGCGACCTTCCATCACATCCGGGTATTCGGAAGTCTCAGAGATTGAAGATTTGAAAAGAAAGAATCGCTTCAAGAAAAGGGAGCAGTTGAATGGTATGTGTCCAGGCTTGCCGTGAGGTGTTTATAGGGAAGCCTCTTTCTGCTGCACGTTCCTCCTGAAACTTAGCTTCCTGAAACACCTGAAACATTTGCTAACATGCTCGGGTGTTAGAACAATGTGTTTGCTAACCTGAATGAAGATAGAGGGCGGTGGAATGAAGACATGTCGACAGCTGTAAACAATGGTGTCAACATCTGGCCCAGTTGAACCACCATATGCAAACATTTGTCATGCATGCAGGACACATACCAAAAGCTTAACCTAAAATGCAACATACACTTAATCCATTAATAACATGAAAGAACAATATTACTTGATCTCTTTCAATCATATAAAAAAAAAATTATGCTCTTCTAATATATAGTCCCCTAAGTGGTTGCATGGAAATCCAACCAATTTTTTAACGCTTACATCCTTAATGTCAAATAAATTGATTATAATTAAACTATAATAAGTTATGATAATATATAATTTTAATTGTTTTATATATTTAACTTATATAATATTGTATTTTAATATAATTATAATATTTATGCATACATTTTAGAAGTATTTTTTTATACAACAAATCCAATAAAACAGATCGTATGGGACTGAGTAGTTTGGGGACAAGTACAAAGTGGTTTTGCAAATGGAAAAATCAACCCCAAAAGCATAATTTTTTAACATGTGGTTTAGAAGTGGTTTTTCGGAAGCCTTTTGCCAATTAACATTCGCCTGCCGTCAATAGTTCGTTCCGTAATATCCTATGGCGATGAGCCATCCTTTATATAATTTTAAAATTTGAAAAAAAAAAGGGATACATCAAATAGGTTTTGATTATTTTTTGAAATTTATCCAGAGAAATAAATAAATATTTAAAATTCCCAAGTGGCATGGTATGGTAACTTATTAAGAATTATGGCGGTTACTCTATAGCAAAAATAAATAAATATTTAAAATTCCCAAGTGGCATGGTAACTTATTAGAGTTATGGCTGTTACTTTATAGGAGAAATAAATAAATATTTAAAATTCTCATGTGGCATGGTAACTTTATGGCGGTTACTTTATAGGAATTTTCTTTACATGAAAAATTCAGAGCATGCACGAGGTTCTGGTCGTACGACCATATAATATCATGGATTATGCTAAAGAAAAGTTATGGTGGTAATTTGAATTTGTGTCAAATAAACCATTATAAAGAAACACAAAGCGAAAAAAGATAATAATAAGCAGACATCAAACTTTATTATCTTATTATTTTCGAAATATGTTAGTTCCTTTCAAACTTTGGATAACAAAAACTTTGCAGGTGTATTTTTCCCTCGATACGCGCGAAATTTCCAATAAGAGGTCAAAAACAAAACTTTAGATAAATTGTCTAGGACGCTTGCCATCGAAAACTTTGGATAAAATTTGGGAAAAAATAAAATATTTTGGTCAAAGGAGCAATTAATTGATTGTCAGCGATCGATCGATCGCTAATAGTCCCAGGCAGGGACTAATAAGCAGTTTTCTTTTCTTTAGTTATCTCATATTATTTATAATGGATATAAATTATGATCGTGAAATTTATAAAAGTGGTAGTGTTTAAAGATATTATTGCTTGGGATCTCAATGGTTATCAGAATAAATTTATTTGGAGTCTCTTCATTTTTTAAATAGTCTAAATTAGAGATAAATACATTGGGAAAAATAATAGTTCTCATAAACGCGGAGCTCAAAAACCATCGGTAACTTGGCCGATTCAAGTTTATCCAAACCACCCTAACAATCCCCCCCTTAAACTTGACTCAGGAAGATTAAACTAGTCTCAATCATTCATAACCATCTAATCTAAGATTTCACATTTGCCACCTCAAGCTTGTATATCAATACACCTCCCACACCAATACTTATCCAAGTGGTCCATTCCACCATGCCCCACTACACTACATGTATTCTTGATCAAAGTTAAGACCTTACAACAATCTGTGATATTGTGCAACATGTATGCTTGAACAATAGGTCTTACAAATTCTTGGGGAAATACACCTGCCTTGGACCAAAACAATTAGGGTGTTCACACACCACTACGAATCTCATCGCATGCTAGCTCCTTCACTATCTTCAAACACCATTGACTCCATATCCATTTTCTTGTTCATATGACCACTCTTTTGCTGCATATTTACCTTTGTTGATCCATACCTTGACCTAGCTTTTCAACATGACTTGCACTCACATGGCCCATATGATGCCCATTATCATTGTTACTTGTGTGATGGTCACAATAGCACTCCACTTGAGCTATCCTTGATCACACAACCATGCTAATGCTACTACTAATTCATTCTCTCACTTTGTCTTACTTCAACTTCAATTTGCAGCCATGTTCCACTATCCTCCATGATACATTGGCTCTCCTTGCAAAAATTGTCTTTTGATCTCACTGTAGCTCTCTTCCCCTCACTCCTATGACCTACTATGGATGGATATCAGAGGCTTGTTTTCACTAAATATCTAATCTATCGCTTAGAACCACATTGCCTTGCAAATTTGCCTCAATCTCATGACGATGAATGTTGTTGCAACATATATCATCGCTGATAATTATTTCATGAAGGGTATAGGCTTTAGTCCTTCAAGAACCCATTGGTGCTCTCACCACAACCTGCATGGATTTGTAACAATGGTTTGTCCTCGCTTCATTTTCCTGCCACTCTGCATACTCGCAAACTGATTCTAATTGCCAAAGGCACAACTCGTGCACATCCATATCACATTTTCTTAATCATGAAATCTTTACACGCAAATCCCTTCTTCATGCCTCACATCGTCAAATATCAGACCTCAGAGTCATAATCTCATAATAGATCTTATGCCCTCAAGTTGAGGATGCTTCCCTAACATCCACTAGGCCAAATAAACCTTCCATTTCTGATACTTAGGATCGTAAAAACAAGAGAAATGATGGTGCCTAATGATATCGTTTCTTGGGATCCCAATGGCTACGAGGGAAAATTTACTTGGAGTCTTTCCACCTTTAAATATGCTAAATTAGAGATGAATACCATGGGAAAAACCATTGGTTCTCATAAATATCAAGCTCGAAAACATCAGTAACTTGACCTAGTCAAGTTTACCTGAACCACCATAACACATAATAAGAAGTTGGAATTGAAATTAAATAGTTCTTGCTATATTAAACTAATTTGTTAAGTTATGTTAAAGTTCAAATACATTTAGAGTTATGTGATATTATATAAATGAATATATATAATTAAAAATTATTTACATAAATTGACACAAAACACTATAATCATTAAAAAAAAAATAAAATTGAAATCATATATATTGAATGAGAAAGAAAAAAATCATATCAAAAAATGTTTATATTCTACAACAAAATGCAAATATTGTAAATAAAAATATCTATTTATAATGCAAAGAACCATTATACATCTTACATTTTCGAAAAAATAAATAAACTAATTATAATTTCATTATGTATGTATGTGTGATTTAAACGTATATAGATAGTTCTAAAAACATGCAACGATATTCATAACCATGGAAATTCACCCCCTCTTTACCATGGAAATTTCAATGGTAAAAATAACTCTTCTTACAATCATCTACTGCACGCATTAGGGCTATCAATATAGGAGCCCATTGACAGTGTTGATATAAAATAAATAAAATAAATTAAATAAATAAATTTAATTAATTGATTTGAAATAAATTAATTAAAAGAACATAACTAATTTGGAGATAACTCTTAACTCTTGATTTGTGAATACTACTATAAAAATTTTAGGATATTCCATGGAGGTTAAGTTTCTACTATCCACCTAAGAATCACAGATAATGGGTTAAGGGGATGTTGTGAGAGTAGGCACGTCACCATCTATCAAGGGAAGAGAGTACAAAGGCTTCAAAAATCTAAATAAAATGTGCCCACATGAGTTGAGATTGAGATGATCAAATGGAGGAGTTGAGATTGAGATGATCAAATGGAGGAAGCAGGTATATTAATTTTGTTGATTAGTGATGGAATGATTGTTAATTATAGATGGTAGAATATAATGATTTTTGGGCGTTACAATAAAATCTATAAATAATCAAAACTCATGCAAATTCCAAAAAAGAGTTGGACTCTAGTGTTTGCTAAATAAAAGCTACTACAACAAAGGGCTTATCAAAGAGGCTTCATAAGTAATCATGAGTGGAAATATATGATGGCATAACCAAGTGAGGGATGAAGCATGTTGAAATTTTTCAAAGAGATAGAAAAAATGAAAATTTAAGATAGGAATGCAAGCTTCCAGTATTTTATAATTATTACTAAATTTTCAACAAATTAAAAACTTTCAACCTATTTTTTACCTCGAGTTTTACCTCAATATCTTGAAGTTGTCGGGCATGTTGATGAAGAGATTGAATTTGAGACTCATATGGCATTGAGTTTATCCAAAAGAGCATTGATATAGTCCGCTTTTATGTTAAAATGGGTCATGCTAATGACGTTGATTATGTAGATAGATGGGGTCAATGCTTATGCTAATAGAGATTTATTGTTGTTGTCCTGAACTGAAAGGACTGAAACTTGAGCTATATACATGCTTGGAAACTTTAGAAATGTTGAAACTAAGGACTGAAACGTGAGCTATATACATGCTTGGAAAATCCAGAAATGTTGAAACTAAGTTAAAACCAAAGGACTGTAAGTCGATGTTGGAGATTAGATTCCCTTTTCTATTGGCACACTACTACAAACTAATGTTAAAATCACAAACCAGGTAATCTTCGTCATAAACCCACTTATTTAGCACAATTACGTCTATGTGAATATTTTTTGTTGAATTCAAACATAGAAAGAAATCATTGGATTACCGATCATTAATGGATGGTGTTATCCAATGTGAGAAAACTCACCATTGATTTCAACGAGTGTCAAAGTGCAAGAGTGCATTATGACAGGTACGAGTGAATATACTAAAGTTGAGTCACTTGTAGGATCTAACAATCAAAAGACATTGATGTAACCCTTGTTGTCAATGAGGATATTTTCCACTAATGTATGCAAAATCTAAGGCACTCAAAAGGATATCTTATCTTAGTCCCAAATAAGGTGTTGGAGTCGATGGAACACGATGTGTTGAAAGGTGGGACTTAAGGAATCCCACATTAACCAAATTTAGCATAAAACAAAAATATTTTGAAGAACCATTTGAACCAACATGAACTTGCAAATTTTATTGTGAATCTTGTTTGCCAAGAGTCCTGGTTTTCAAGCAAGACTCCTGTCTAGTTGCATTAGTTTCTTGGTTTTCACAACTAGACTTATTTTTATCTTTATTATTTATTCATTTATTTATTATGTTATCATATCCTACATTGAGAAGGGTCATTCTCCTTCAAGTGTAGAAGTATTTCTAGTGAAGCAATGTGCATAACAAGATAATAGATATATTCATAGTCAGGTTTGAAAAGTATGCTTTGACATATACCATAACATGAGAGACAAGCTACTTCATATGATATGATAAGAAGTGTTGTTGAAGGAGAGTGTGGTACTTTGATTTGATGATTGTCTAGAAATAGTATTCAATACAGTTATGATGTTCTTGGATCTCTTTCTCATTTGGTCCACTTGGTATGTCCTCCTCTACCATGCCATGCATATATTCTACCATGAGATCATTGATCTCTTAAGTGAATGATGGATTTGATGATAGGCATTTTAGGAACTTCTTGATATTAAGTTCTAAAGTCTACACTCCATCAAATTCAATCCATGATTCTTTAGTGTTCTCAATAGATTGGAAACGGTGATCAGAGAAGGATTTTTGATCTTCTTAGAGAAGTGGCTCATGGATATTTTGTTCTTATATCACTTCTAGAGAGGCAAGTATGCTATTGAGTGGTGTCAATATTTTCTCTTTGTCATGCGGAAAGAGTTATTTTTGCTGACAAAACTAACCTCCCTAGGAGTCTAAGACTCTCTAGTGACAAACAAGACAATTAAGAGCAATACTTCTCTAAACATACATTATTCTATGAGAAACCAAGTGTTTTTCGATCCTGCCTCAAATCCAACGCTTGTTGCAGCAGTCCAGCCTTGTCGATCCAGATGAGCTCCTCCTTCACTTTGAAACCTGCATACACTAACAATCAAACGATTACATAACACCTGAATATTCCATAAAACAAAGCATATTCAACATATAGACCAAGGAGTATATGAAACAAT
>APFE030913200.1:0-14360 GCA_000404065.3 Pinus taeda | reverse complement strand
AGCGCGCTCCCGAGCCGCTCCCGAGCCGCTCCCGCCAGGAGCGCGCTCCGGGAGCGGGTTCGAAGGGGGGGGGGCCGCTCCCCCGCATCACTGGTATGACCCCTTAAACTCCTTTTGGCATTCACTGCAAACCCATGCCAATGATCCACCTCCTTGGATCCTCCCAACAGTAGTTACATATTTCCAAAGTGGTGACTTTGGATCAATTTTCTGGGTTGATTCAGTTTCCTGTGCAACTTCCTCTGCCTCATTAATGGCTGAACTTGAAGTTGCCATGAATGATCAATGATGTAAATGAAACTGAAAAAAGAAAATTGACAAATATCAGTCTTCAAAGTTCAAACTTCAGATATGTATTTAAAAAAAGTTATTTGGTCATTTCTGGATGTTAATAAAATAATAAAATTATCTCATCATTTAATGAATAATATATATGTAATAAAGTTATAAACAGTTTGCAATATGAAATGGAAACTTTGCATGCTTACATGCTTTGTCTCATTTCAATTTTGAATTGTAATTTGTGATAAGTGGTTGGAAGTTGGTAGATGTGGTAGATGCACTAAGATGAAGCGTGGAAGTAATCCACATGGCCAATTTTAAAGCAATTCTTCTGAAAACAAGAAAAGTGATTGAGATGATGTGGTGTTTAAAACTGCTACTGACAGGTTCACTGGAATAGGCTGAAGTTCAATAAAAAGTTATATGAAAGAACGTATAAATTATTTGTTTTTGTCATGTTACAAGGATTTATTAGCGTCTTGATTTGTCCAAAGCTAAGTCACATGACATCCACAGCTAGGTCACATGACATTGAAGAGAACAAGAGCATATGAAAATATGATTGTCGGATGTCCAACATGGGACACATTGACTTTATATAGCAATTCTATACATTAAACATATTACAAATTACAAATACAAAATATGAAATATATACAGAAACTTGAAAGATTCATTCTCTTTTTAGAAAATAGCACATTTACAAAATTTCTGGCATCCGTTCAAATCTCAATTTTACTCCTTCACATTATGCAGATAGACTGTAAATCTCTTTCCATAAAACTGAAATTTAGAAAATAGCAGTGAAACTGAAAACTGATTATAAATAATCAAAGTATCAAACAGGTACAAATTTACAAAATGATTAGGGGCCCATACTATAGATGTAAATGATTCACCAATAGATGAATATGATGGAGAGGGATGGTAGGTCATATCCTAGGAGTTTATTCTTGGTTCTTGGGATCTTCTACAAGACTCCCTTCTTAAGCTATCTATGCACCCACCCGCATTACTAAAGCCATATCCAAGCTGCTGCAATGCCTTCGTATTTTAGTCAATCTTTGGACCAACTTGGCATTCATTTTGGGCTTCTGTTGTATTGTAATCATCCCTTTCATTCTCTGCCTAACAACTTTGGACCTCAACCCTTAAGCTTCTCATGATTTCCACAAGGCCTTTAGGTTCCTATAGTTTTCTATGCCCATTGGAGTTTATCTCAACATTTCACAGATTTAGGTTCACTCACCTTAGACCTAACATCCTCCTTATGCTCAAATGGGTCTTGTTTGTCTTCCATGTTAGCTTCTTTATATGTATTCACTTCAAATCTGTCCTCTAAGTATCTTTGATATAACACTAAATCTACAAAACGTTTCTCTTATCTAATAGCAATAATCCATCCATAATTTATGACAAGAAATTGTTATTTCCATAACTGATATGAAATGTAATGCCCATTTAATCAACCCTGACTTGACATTGGCTCAATTTCTTCTAGGGTTTGGATCAATATTTTCTTTATTTTAGAATTACCCCAACAGGTTAACCACGTAAATTTTAAATTAACTTATCATATATCTTCTGTCTAGCTCCAAACTTTTATTAAATATAATTGAATATCTCCCAATCTGAGGTCAGCTTCAAGTATCATTGCATACGTATATATATAGGCATGACAAGATTGATCTTGCTTTTAAGTTTCAAACCAGATTAGTTCTTCTGAGTTTTCTGAGTAAGCATAAACAGAGTGCACCCTTTATTCTGTTTGAAGATGGATGATTTATCTCCCAACAACAGTGGACAGGTTAATACCTTTCTTTTTCTGAGTTTATGGAAGATCTTGATTCTTAACTGATATGAACCTGTTTAGGAGCATTGCCAACCAATATTCTGCCTAAGGAAAACTTATCAGCAAAACTGTCATGCTTCTCGGTATTATATAAGTTAGGTGGGATCTCTTCTTGCTTGAGCTGTCTGCTTGTTCTATAAGTTACAATATGTCAATCAGCAGATTGCACAATAGTTTCTCCACTTGTTGCAACTTCAACTACCTCTGAAACTTCTAATGAACTTCAATGTTTCTTTCCTTCTTTACATATAAACTGTAAAAGTAGTAAAACTGCACGCAGCTCATTGGGATTGAGATGTTGAGGCCCCATAGCAGCTTAGTGTTACAGCCGGCTCCAATACCACTTTGTAGTGTGCTTGGATGCATGCGTTTGCCATTTTCCAATGTGAAAGAAAGTTAATGGGCATTCTGCTCTATCCCGACCACCTCCTATACCTTCATAATTGTCAGTGGTTGGCTGTCCAGCTACCCCTCTCGTTAATACAATAACCGATTTTGGGGAAATGGAAAGAGAGGGAAAGAAAATACAAATCGATGGCAATATAGGTTTTTGATGAAGGTTATTTGCTCGGTGGGTATAGTGACTAACCTCACATCGCACGACACTCCGGCGGAAGCAGCTGTGTTTCAACAGCAAATGGCGGCAGCACCACTTCGGAACCACGTCGCACGACACTCCGGCGGAAGCAACTGTTGAAACTTGACTTCAGTCTTCAGCAGCAAATGGCGGAAGCACCACTTCGGAACGGGAACTGGAACAGCAACTAGCGGCGGCAGCGGGGGCAGCGGAGGTAGCGGCAGCGTAAAACTTAAAAGTTAAATGCGTTAGGGTAAATAGGGTAAGTTATAACCCGGGTCCCGACGGTAAAAATGTATATGAAAATGTAAAAAAAAACAAAAATCCGTTCCCGACGGCTGTCAACTGATACGTATTAGTTTTTCATTAAAACGTTTACAGATTTCCTAATACGTTTTTAAAAATACTAAATACGGATCCGAAAACCCTGAAACGTATCCAGTTTTTGTTGAACGGGAGGGTTTTCAGGTAAAAACGTCTGAAAAACGGCGCGGAAAATCCGGAAACGTATTTGAATTTACAAAAACGTATTTCCCGCGTTTTTTTGCCGTTTCAATGCCTGAAACGTTTCAGATCCGGAAAACGGCGTTTTTGCCCTGTAGGGAGCCGTTTCCGGTAACTTAGATTTACTTGGGCGTGGGGTAGCTCTCCAATAGACGAACTAACTCCCAAGATCAAGAATAGAAGGACCCATTTGGTTTGCCTCAAGGATCTCATCAAACGATTTTGAAAGGGGGAGTTTCCTTTCCTCTAGCTTATTAAGATCACATAAATTTAAATTAAATATTTTTCTTGATCAATATCTTGTGTTTTCAAGGATTTTATTTGCTACCTAGAGCATTGTTTTAACTAGACAAGTATGGATTTCTACTTGCATGTCTTGATCTAGTTCTTGTACACTAATTGTAGATTATCTTTGACTATTTCATGTCATCTTTGTATCCATTTTAGGATTGCTTTGCTTTCAATTTTTGAAGCATTCTACTTTTGTTTTAAGCAAAATACAATTTCATCTCTTAAAGAGAAAATACTTGGAAGGCACTGGTTGTTTATGTATTTCATGCTTATCTTATGATGGTTATTGCTCATATCAATTTTTGCTTATAAATTTTAAATAAATAATCTATTTAACTCTAACAATTCTCCTAGAAACTCACATCTCTTTTTAACTTAACTTTTCATTAGGGACCACCCCCTTTAGCTAACCTAGGAGATAACTTAAACGAAGAGAGAAGGGATTTAGTGTGATAGCCCCTTCTCTAAGTTCCCTGCCACTAACCACACCTTGTGGGGTTGAAGGCTTTTCTCACTGACTTGTAGGTAGGTGTAGGCGGCAGGGTCAACATGCTCTAAGCCTCAAAATTTGCAAGGAGGCTAGGACACATGTATTATAGAATACCCAGCAATTGTTTCGGGAAATTCTACTCGAAGACAATTTTATTAAAATAATTAATTATTTTTAATGGATGTCGTAGTCTAAACTTTGTCATATACATTGGACTAAGATTTTCGCTATTTTTAGAGCTAATTGTTGCATACATTTACTGCTTTAAATTGTGGAATTTTGTCTTTATTATAGCATCTCTCAATGTATGGCGCATGTAATGTGAACGGGATTGTAGGGATTGGGAAATTCCTTCACAAGTCATATCCCATAAACCTAACCCTCAAATCCTCTCTTCCTTTCCCTAGAACACATTGAACCTTGCTTAGAAAGTAAGCAAGCTCCATCCTTCAAGCTCTCCTAGGAACGGGATTATTTAGGTCACTCATATACATTCATAGATTTATACCTCATCGGTGACTCCACAATATATCGGGTCTCCTTCCATTAGTGAAAGTCCGTAAATAGAAGGGAGCCTTAGCTGAGGTGATAGTGAGCTAAGTCTCCATTTGTTGCCCTTGGTCTAGCATTTGCTCTTTAGTTTGAGCGGTACTAGGCACAAAATAGGATGAAACAACAAGCAAATCAACATCGTAGTGAAAGGGAATTTGAAGTGGGGGATTGGGTATTTATGAGACTACAACTATATAAACAAATGTCCCTCAAGCAACAAAAGAAGAAAATAAATTAACTTTGTGGTATTATGGCCCCTATAAGGTGTTGCAGAGAATTGGAAGTATGGCTTACAAAGTGGAGTTCCCTCCATCTTCACATGTACATCCATTCTTTCATGTTTCTTGCTTGAAGAATGTAATGGATGATAAGATCCTAGTCCAAACTATTCTACCAGAGATTAATGAAGAAGGGAAAATAATACTTAGAACCAAAATTTTTGTTGGAAACAAGGACTAAGCCGCTGAGAAATCGAGCAATTATTGATTACTTCATCAATAGAAGACCCTACCAATTGAAGAAGCAACATGAGAAGATGATTTTTTCATGCAGAAACACCCATAGATAGTCAAGTGTTGAGTACAACACCTCTTTGAAGGGGAGAGGCATGTTAAGTCTTATATAAGCCACATGTTAACCCAAAAATGCTTTATTAAGCCCTATATATTGAGTGATTACATTTCTATTGTTATATTGTTATGTACACTAGAACCCCTCATGGTCCCATTTTATTATAACTATACCCCCTTGTCACCCATATATATAAAATAATATACACACACACTAAGGAAACCTAGTCTTAGGATCATCAAATATGGTCTTGTTCATTTTATTTATTGTAAAAGGAGATTTCCCCCTCGAAGTAGACTGTAATTATTAGTTTCTTATCATTTTTAAGGTGCAAGAATCATAGCATTATTGGGTATCCTACTTTCCAATCATTTGTGGAAAATTTTCCCTTTTCTTGGTAAGGGAAGAGAAATACTGTTTATAGAAAACTTTACATCCATCTGTCAGTTGCACCTTTGGCTAAGCTTTGGCACTATAAGGGTTGCAACTTGTGTCTATGCCATCATAATTATTGATTCAAGGGTTATAACTTTTATCTATCCCATCAAAATTACCTAGGACTTGCACCTAGACTTATCTGCACCTACCTCGGGATTTCAAACCCAGGTCTCCACATTCATACAAGTTTCGTCAGCTTGCTGCTTGCCATTAGATGACACTCCCGTGAGCTTTTTCCCAAATTGACAATAGTATATTATGAAAAAAATAAAAAAAAAATTGACAAAGCACACACAATAGATTAAATGCCAATAATAAGAGGCCTTTTCAGACAGTTAAGCCAAAAGTAGGCTGCTAAAAAGTATATTATGTTCTGGCTTGCTATATAATTTTAAAATCTCTTCTGTAATCCTGGGCACTGAATTCATATGCATATCTAGCAACTTTTTGCAGTGTTATTATAATGACAGTGAGGTAACAGATGAATTGGTCGAAAAGATATTGTTACCTGGCCTTCAACCTGGTGCAGCTGATGTATTTCTCACATTTATTTGCTATTCAGAGGGTCCACTTGCTGAGGAACTGATACCAAAAGTGGAGGTCAGTAAATTCTCCCTTGCTTTTGTCTTGAACTTTGATATGTTGTTCTCAACTTGTGAAGTACACAAGTGATATGATCTATCTATTCGAATGCAGTGTCCTGTGCTAGTTGTATGGGGAGATAAGGATCCATGGGAGCCTATAGAATTAGGAAGGGCATATGGTAACTTCAAAAATGTGGAAGATTTTGTAGTTCTGCCAAATGTTGGTCACTGTCCACAGGTTAGTGCTTCCTCATATCTAATCTATTTGGAATTTGTTCATTATTTCTCCTCTTAACATTTATCTTCATTCTAGGACGAAGCACCTCATCTCGTAAATCCATTGGTGGAGGAATTTGTGGCTTGCCATGCTACGGATTAAAGCCAAGAAGCACGCACATATAAGCTTGACATCAGGGAATTGATGGCTCTTATCTGATGCAGGAAGCATAATGCAGCCGGTTATATCATTATTGTTATGAACCTCATGCAGAATGAGATTGCAACTAAAAGTTTGCGTGGCCAATAACCTCTGAAGAGGGAGTTTTTGAATTATTACCTAACTGGGAAATTTCTTAAGTTTCATGCTTAGACGCACTTTCTTCTGCTCTGTGATCTACACTATATATTTAATTTTTCCCTCTTGATGCTTCAATTTATGGAGTCTTAGTAGTTCTATCAAGACTGCAAAAACAGTTGTCGCCAATGTTATATAACAAAATTTGAGAGCTGAAGTCACAATTTTTTATTTTGAGCTGACCAGGATTGGGCACCAACGTTTCAATCATCACAATCTATGTGTTAGCAAATTAGCTCATAGAATGGGTCTCTCCTATATAAATGACGAAATGATTGAAGATTTTAGGAAAAATGGAGATGGTAACACATCCAAAATATAACAGGCAATGGCTTTTTACAGGATATGTAGAAAATAAGAATCCAAGGTACAAAAAAGGACCATATTTATGCCAGTCAGTAATTCTCCATCTATGGGGCTGCTTTCATCAGTCAAATATCTTATGTAATGGAATACCGTTAAACTATATAGGCCTTAAAAACGGAATAAAGGTTGAAACTATTTGCTCTAACACCCAGTTGAAACATAATACCTTCTCATAATCTTTTTAAGTCGGTCTGAACTTAATTCAGGACTTTAAACTTTTAAAGTAAATCAAGATAAAGCAAATAAATTCACCTATATCATAAACGAAGCTACACAGTTACGTGTATATATATCATAAACGAAGCTACACAGTTACGTGTATATACCTTAATAATAAGTAAGTTTCGAAGTTGTATCATGTTTTAAGTCTTCTACCTATAGTTGATAATGTGAATGGATCAATTTGAAGACAACTGTATATGTAAAATGTTATATTGGTCATCAAACAAAGGTTGGCATTATCATGTGAAACTTTGGAAGGGAGCATTGGTCTTCATTTGGCAAATTTCTAAGCTGCCTGTACTTTTCATGCTTAAGTTAAAATGCAGTTTTACAGCATATCAATGAAATCAAGAATATTATGGTTAGCCTGCCAAGTGGAATGACACGAATATAGAGATGACTGTATCCTTTCTCTTCCCTAGTTTTGCAACAGATAAAGCACTTTTTGTTGAAGACTTTCAGGGAGGCAGAAAGTAGAGATGGAGCCTAAACACGGTGGTTGATTGTTGTGGAAGAGATACAAATTTTCCTATCTGTTACTCTAATAAAACTAATTAGCTGAGAAAGAAGATACAAGTTTCTCCTCGTGTAGTAAGAATTAGTAAATCTATTATTCTCTTCCAATGAAACGGGCCAACAAAAATATGCTGTTGTGCATTATGTCACAAATCAGATCTTTTGTTGGTATTGGATGTGTCGGCTGCTAAGAGAAAACTTACAAGTTTCTCCTCGAGTACTAATAGTTGGTAAATCTATTATTCTGTTCGAGTGAAGCAGGCCAACCAAAATATGCTGTTGTGCATGTAAGCTATGTAATTAGTTGGTATTGGAATTGGATGTATCGGCTAGTTCTCTGCCATTGCCTGTGATGATTTTGAATTTGATTGCCTACTATGAAACTACTGATGGTTTTATGCCACACCCAAATGCAACATGAAGCATTTGACATGTTTTAAATTTACCCAAACGCAACATGAAGTGTTTGACATGTTTTAAATTTTCTAGAAGTAGGGGATACTTTCAAGTATCTCATTTTGTGCATATGGTGATTAGCAAAACTTATATTGATTATATCAGTGTAAGAGAACAGCTCGAATAGAGCACTGCGGCAACAAAGATATTGGAGATTCAGTGGACAACAAAGAACTCGGAGATTTCAATTTTGCTGTGGGACAACAAAGAACTTTGAGAATTTCAATCCTGTAGTTTGGAAGTCTAGCGATGTATATGCATGGTGAAGAGGCAATAATCAACATAGATTCATTTTAACTCTGGCATTACATGTTGAGATCAAATTTCTAAGTGCAAGAGGAAAGATTTGCACATTATGTCACATGTGAACTTAAAGTTGAGCATAAAATGAATTACACATCTCCTTTGTATTGAATAATACAACCTTAAAATGTTTTAATTATAAGAAATTGTTTACTTTCAATTGCTTATATATATGAATAATATTGAAAGGTTTTACTTAATGTGGGCATTGAAATATTTTATTTATGATTCACCTTAAAATGTTTTTATTCTATTGCTATCGCTTAAATTCTCCCTAGAGAAAAAACAACTTCAATAGGGGGAGAACGTAAGGAAACTATGAGAGTACCCACTGTCACCTCTGGAAACTTTGCCTCTCACTTCTAGGGTTAGGTGTGATTTTCTATCTTAAGGGGTGATTCCCTATGCTTGATTCCAATCCTAAGTTTTTCATTTAGTATGAGTGAGAGTATGACTTGGATTAGGTGTTGACTTGCTTAAAATGATTTGTTGGAAGATTTGTGTAATATTCCCTTCCAATTTTTTTTTTTTTTTATATCGTCAAAGTGGACGAAATCTGCCCATGACTGATATTTGGCCATGGTATTCTCCTTTGCTTTTGAGAGAAAACAATAAGATAAAGTTTCTACAGAGCCCATCAAGCCTATAAAAGGGGATAGGAGTTTGAGAGTGGGATCATTCAGAGTTTGTCTATCTTATTGTGTTTTCTTCAGAACTTGGCCTGGCCCGTTCTAAGTTGATTCTGAGACGAAAACCCCACGGTGACATTTGTGTGCTGGATCCATTTAAGATTCACAAGTGGGCTTTTCTTGTGTTGAGCAGCCGTGCATGTCTACAGGGGTTCCAATCTTATTGTATGGGCATGTGTTATTTTCTTTAGCGCATAATATAAATAAAGAGTTGCATTCCTAAATCCCTTTTGTGTTTAGTGTTTTGTTGAAAATATTTTTGTTAGAACATCTTAATGTGCCAGATCTATTGAAAATTTTGCAGTTTGGGATCTTACAGTGGTATCAGAGTTGGTTTTCCTGTCAGCCCGAGGGTTTTATTGGGTTTTATTGTAGATCAATTTTAGGGAATATTGAAAGTTTCAGAGAAACTAGTATTCGGTGATCCTCCAAAATCACTCTAGCTAGAATCTCAACAATTTCAGTGGTTTTCTGTGGCCACCTTAATTGGCTTATAACAATTTCGGTGGTTTTCTGTGGCCACCCTAATTGACTTATTATTCTTCGGGAGTTTATCCTTTTGTTGGTAATTTTTTTAAGAAGCCCATTGTGTATTGCAGAGAAATATCTTAGTAAGGAGGGCCCATAATACTTTGGCCAATTATTTATTCAAACCAAATTATTTAAAACTGTCAAGGTTTAAATTTTATAGATAAGCCGAAATTTAAAGGCCCCATTAATATTTTCAGGCCCAAAGGAAACCAAATTATTTAAAACGGTCAAGGTTTAAATTTTATAGATAAGCCGAAATTTAAAGGCCCCATTGATATTTTTAGGCTAAACGAAACCAAATTATTTAAAACGGTCAAGGTTTAAATTATATAGATAAGCCAAGATTTAAAGGCCCCATTAATATTTTTAGGCCGAAAGGAAACCATGGCGCCTAATTATAATAGATTATTATTATAAAGGAGGTTGAGCGGCTGTATTAAATCTCAAAAGCCGCATCTCTTCATTTAAAGTGCCGATTATTTGCAAGGAGTCGAAGAACATTATTGGTGCAAAAGTTAATTCGTGGGAATTGTCTCAGTAGTACAAGTTGATATTAATTATAAGTTCTGAAGGAGCTGCAGGCCAAATCTTTTGCAGATTTATGCATTGCCGACACATTTTTTAAGCAGTGGTGGAATTGGGTTTTTTTTTTTAATCTCTTCTTATAGCTAGACATTTCAGACCCTTCAAGCAAATCGAAGAAGCTAACTAACTGAGAAATCGTTGTTTGATGCAGTCGTTGAGACAATCCCTCGTAAAAGCCAATTTTTCTTTTAAGAGAACATAATTTTCTGAAGATCAATTCTCCATTGTTTGCAGGAAGCTTCAGTATTGTGATTTAAGATGGTTGCAGGGCTATACTATCTTCAAGGACCGAGTTCATCTCCTTAAGCAGGGCTGGAAACCAAAGATTGGGTGAACAATTTTCTGAAGTATTCCGCAAGGCCAAGTTTGTTGCCACATCCATTGCCAGAGGACGTGTTCAAAAATTATAGAAAGCCCGAGTTGAATATTGGGTCATCACTCTGAGGACCGAGTTTTGTAACAAGAGACCGAGTATATAGAGGGTCCAATACGCTCAGAAATTTAAATTACAATTGTTCCAGTACCGAGTTGAAATTATTTATGAAGGCGAGGAGACTGAATGCTCTTGTAACAAGAGTTGATCTGTGCAATTTCTGGAGGGCTCAAGACTGGTTTATTGGAGCTTGTATTAAAGTCGAGCTGCCCAGTTTATTGCATCAGTCCATTCCATTATATCTTGTTGTCACTGAGAAACCTCAGCATTGTTTGCAGGGTCATATTAAACTTCAAGGGCAGAATTTATTTCCTTCAAGAGGGTCGGATACCAAGTGACTGGAGGACTGATTTCAGGAGCTAATCATTAAGGGACGAGTCACTTCACCTTCTGAGCATGATTATCACTGTGTGGCTGATCAAGAATAATTGCATTTCTGAACGTGTTCACCCTCATTTGGAAATCAATGATTTGTCACTTCCTGGGCGTGATTCTCATCAAGTGACAGGCTGCGAATTGAAGCATATCTGGGTGTGTTTCTCCCTTTTAATTGGCAGATCGAACATTCATATTAAGGGTCGAGAATCAACTAGGATATTCGCTCGGCCTAACACACTTCCAAATCTGAATTGCAACACACTTCGAAATCTGAATTGCATAATTGATTGTTATCCTCAGAGCAGGGTTTGTGATCTGTCAACAAGTCTGAGTTTTATCTTAAGGGATAATGAAATTCTTCTCCAAGCCCTTTTAAGTTTGGCATGCAAATTTCCGGGGGTTCATCACTTAACAAAGGCCGAGTGTCCATTTCAGGGGTCAATTGTGACCAACAGTAGCAGAATTTTTTCTGAAGTTTTATTGTGTTTAGATGGAGATTTCCATTGATTTCCTTCGCATTACAAGTGTTGTAGCATCAGATGTTAAGTTAATAATCAAGGAGGCTGAATTGGCGTTTTGCCAAGACATATATTCTCATTGATAGCCAAAGACAACCATATAGACACCTGTGCTATTGATGTTTAATGGTTGAATATACATCAATTGTGACCAACAGTAGCAGAATTTTTTCTGAAGTTTTATTGTGTTTAGATGGAGATTTCCATTGATTTCCTTCGCATTACAAGTGTTGTAGCATCAGATGTTAAGTTAATAATCAAGGAGGCTGAATTGGCGTTGTGCCAAGACATATATTCTCATTGATAGCCAAAGACAACCATATAGACACCTGTGCTATTGATGTTTAATGGTTGAATATACATCATGAGGCTGATATACTATTAATACGCTGTTGTAAACTCCAGGTTCCTCTATTTCTTAAAAAAAATAAAAATTGGAGATATGAGGGTTTTTGCTTATAGTATTCCTGCATATTTTCTTTCTTTGGTATGGGACAAGATGGATCGTCTTGAAGAGACCTTGGAAAACAGCCAGAAATTTCTTGTTGAATTAGTGAGGATATATGGTCCTTTATGCAACAACACCTCCTTAAACCAAAATGATGGTCAAAGCAGCAGACCATTTTCGAAAAGAATCCATGTCATTCTGCAGTCAAAGCACCCATGGGAAATTAAGTAAACATAAGGAAGAGGGGCTAAGCTCTTCAAACTTGGATCTGAATTGCAACAAACAAAGACATACATAGACCTTCATAAGTTGGAGGAATTCGACACATGTTTGTCGAGGGTGGGGCAATCAAAATGGAAGAAACTCAGTTGGGCCCTCAAGCCATCCATGTTTGCATTAATACAAGCCAAACTCTAGGAGCATCCTTGTGAAGAGGTCAGGTTCACAATTGCTTCTTGTCTTAGCAGAGTCATAGCTTTAACATCGCTACTATTGCCTTACAATAATGATATCATGAAAGAGGTATTGCAGCTGATAGTAAAAGCCCTTCAGGGGTTGAACAACATCATGCATCCTACCTTTCAAAAGCTGCAAAATCTTAGAACTCATGGTAGAGTTTAGCTTTGGCACATTCATGTTGAATCTGAAATGTGAGGACTTGATCTTTTAGGTGTTTCCATTGCATCAGCTCATCCAAATAGTATCAAAACAAGCATGTAAAAGATTATATCCTTGTTTTTAGAAGGAGGTCATCTGCAAGATACTAAGATCCAAATTGTTGACCATTTTGAGGAAGGAACCAAAGGTATCACCAACTGTCTATGATCTAGTTGAGGAGTTGGTCAGGAAAAACATAAAATTGCTCAAAAGGGTGTTGACTAAGAAGGAGTTGAGAAGAATTGACGAAGGAAGCAAGAATAAAACATGCAACAATAATGAATTAAGGAGGAGAGGACTATACTTTATCTGCAAGGAACCTTGCACCCTTAACCATTCATGTCCAAGTGATAGGAAGGAGGAAACAAAGACAAAACAAGAGGAGATTCCTTCAGATCATGGGGAGTCTTTTGTAGTTGGGACTATTGATTTTCAGGATGGTGAGCAGCAGTGTGTAATTATTCAAGGAGACTTGCAGGATGACAAGCATTTGGAAGTGCATGATAAAAGTCTACCTAATGGTATTGATGATGTAGACTTCTATACAAATGAGTCCATAGGCCTCGAGGGGGATGTCCATAAAGCCTATGAATAGTTGAGTATAGATAGTAGTCCACCAGTGCATCTATGTTTGACAATTGGAGAGGATGAACAACATATTGTCTTCATAGAGGGAGAAGGCCATGGAAATTTGAGTGAGGAGCCAATAGTAGTGAACCAGCATGATGAGCATGATCATGAGAAGCAACATGACAAATATAGTATGCAGGATGAGCCATTTCTGGAGAGTCGGTCAAAGTTTCAAATTGGAGCTATGATAGTTGGTCATCCCATGCAGACAGATATGGAGGCATTGAGCAGGGCACCGGAAGTGCCAGTAGAGGAATTTCGGGAAAAGATCATGCATTTCAAGATAGATCTTATGGTGTTAAATTAGAGAGTCTGGATAGTCCGAGACGTTGTATTACAGGAGAATAGGAAAATTGAGGAGCTCATAGGGGTAAGTGTCGAATCAACGACTAAGTTGTCTAGTGTTGAGGAATGACTCAAGTCACTCACAAGGCAACAAGAGGAGTACAGTTGGGAGTTCCATAGTAGCCCTCTACAAGAGTACATAGATAAGGCTTGTAACACTACCAACCCACCTTTATACATTGGGGAGAGCAGGGAAGAGTTCTCTAAATGGATCATGTTGGGTGACCGAGTGGAGCATCATGAGTTGAGCATCAGGCAATATCAACATAGTAGGTTGATTCCATGTGCAGGCATTCCTACGTTCGATCCCTCCCACGAGATGGAATGGTGAGAGATTATGAGTAGGAACTCTATCGATAAGATGATTCCTAGGAGGATACCCTTAGCTAAGGGCATATTGCAACATGGGCTCTTGGGCATGGGCAATGATGGAGGGTTGAAATTGTTAAGATTGGAAACTAGGTCCAAACTCCATATGAGTCATCTTATTTATGACAACTGATATTATTATTAGATTCCTCTCTCGGAGAGGTGTAGGATTGATCTAAAGATCATTTGATTCTGACATG
>APFE030913199.1:0-11693 GCA_000404065.3 Pinus taeda | reverse complement strand
ATCCTCCTGTTATCTCTATCGCTTGCCACATCTGCATCAACATATCCCTGTAGAGAAATGTTTGAACCACCAAAGCATAATTATTGATTTGTGGTACCTCTCAAATATCTGAGAATCCATTTCACTGTCATTCAATGCTCTTTTCTTGGATTGTTCATATACCTACTTACAACTCTGGTTCCATGTGCAATATCAGGCCTTGTGCAGATCATTGCTACATTAAGCTTACAACTTTTTATGTATATGGAAATTTACAAATATAATCCATCTCTTCCTGAGTCTTGGGACACATCTCATTTATTCAGTTTGAAATAGATAGCCAAAGGTGTACTAATTGGTTTTGCATTCTGCATATAAAATATTTTCATCATTGTTTCTATGTATTCACTCTGAGATAATGTCAATTTGTGATTTTTTCTATCTCTAGTTATTCTCATATCAAGGATTTGTTTTGCAGCACCCAAATCCTTCATTGTAAATAAATTTTCTAATTCTTCAATGAGCAAATTTATTTCCTGCATGTTAGACCCTACAACAAGCATGTCATCGACATACAATAGCAATATAATATAACTGCCATCATTTTTTTTCTTAAGATAAACACAGTGATTAGAATGACATCTAGTATAACCTTGTTCAGACATAAACCTTTCAAATTTTAGATACCATTGCCTTGGAGCCTGCTTTAGGCTATGCAATCTCTTATTCACCCTACACACTAATATCTCCTTCCCTTTGACCTCATAACCTTGTGGCTGCTGCATATATATTTCTTCCTCCAAAACCCCATGGATAAAGGTTGTCTTTACATCTAACTGCTCAAGATGCAAATCTTATGCTACCACTAGACGTAAAATAGTTCCGATTGAAGTCATTTTAACAATAGGAGAAAAAAGTTCATCAAAGTCTATACCTTTCTTTTGTGCAAACCCCTTCACCACATGTCTAGCCTTATACTTTTGTTTATCTCTGTCTTCTTCCTTCAACTTGTAAACCCATTTATTCTGGAATGTTTTTTTACCTATAAGAAATTTGACTAAGTCCCAGGTTTAGTTATGCATCAAGGGGTCCATCTCTTCTTCCATGACTTTCTCACACTTCTTCTTGGTTTCTACCTGCATTTCTTCTTCATATATTTCTGATTCACCAGAGTCAGTCAATAACACATAATATAATGAAGGAGAGTATCGTTTAGGGGTTCTACTTATCCTAGTAGATCTTCCAACACCACTTTCAGGTGTTTGAGGTGTATGTTGCTATTGTGGTTGTTGTTGGTATTGTTATTATTGTTGTTGCTAATCATTATGATTTTCAGGTACCTTTATGTTTTCTGTGATCTCATCAATCACTCTCTATTCTTTGTTTTCTTTTTCCTGTTTCTTCCTTGCATTTGATCCTTATACAAGGTCTTTTAATTGAATATGACATTTTTTTCTCCTAATGATTTTGTGATTTTCATAATCATATAAGTGATAACCAAAATCATTAACACCATATCCAATAAAGCTATATTTCTTTGATTTATCCTCAAGATTTGTTCTATTTTCTTTATTAATGTGAACAAAGGCTTCACAACTAAAAGTCTAAAAATGCCTCCTCTAGAATACCACCATCTAAGGAACTTGAAGGCCCTATGTTTATTAGATAAAAAATAGTATCTACAACAACTGCTCAAAATTGTAAGGGAAATCATGCATGCAATTTGATGCACCTTGCACCCTCCATGATTGCCTTGTTCTTCTTTTTTGATACACCATTTTCCCTTGGTGTTCTTGGAACTGTCTTCTCTCTATGAATCCCATGCCATGAACAATAGTTATCAAACTATTTGTTGCATTATTCACCTCCATTGTCTGATCTAACACACTTCAACTTCTTTCCTGTCACATTCTCAACCAAATCTTTCTATTTCTTGAAAGTATCAATACATCATATTTATTCTGAATACAATAAATCTAGGTTTTTCCAGTTGCATCATCAATAAAAGTAACACAATAGCGAGAGTCACTAAGAGATGATACTTGATTAGGTCCCCATAAATTTTTATGCACAAGCTCTAATTTTTCACTCTTCTTTTCCTTCCCAACTCTGATAAATCTAACTCTCTTTTGTTTTTCGTAAACATAATTTTCATAGAAATCCAAATCAACATGCTTCAAACCTAGAAAAAAAATATTGAGTGAAGAATCTACATCTCTTTATCACTCATGTGCCCGAGCCTATGATTCCACAATATCGTATCTGCTCATGTGGAGGTCAAAGCATTAACAAAATAAGAAATATCATTGCATAAATACAATGTACCAACCTTTTCTCATTTTGCTATTACCAAGGCTCCTTTAGTGACCTTCCAGGTTTTGTCTGTGAATGTAGATACATAACCTTCACTACCTAACTACCCAGTTGAAATTAGATTTTTCTTCATATCTGGAACATGCCTTACCTCCTTCAATAGCCATTGGTTTCCATTTTGTTGCTTTATAAAAACCTTTCCCATCACCAAGGCTCCTTTAGTGACCTTAGAGGTTTTGTCTGTGAATGTAGATACACAACCTTCACTACCTAACTACCCTATTGAAATTAGATTTTTCTTCATATCTTTAACATTAACAATGTAAATTTTGAAACGAGAACTGATACTGTTACCCATTTCGTAAAGATAGCAAAAAAGTGACCCAATTTTAGAAATGGGTGATGCAGAACACACATGATTTTTTTAGGGTATAGTTTTTCGCACTTTAAATTTTTTATGTACATTGCGTTTTAAAATGGTAGTGATTTTCATGCTGATTTAAAAAAGTGGTAATTTTGCATCATGCCCTTTTTTTAAAAGACCTATTTTTTGAATTTAAATTTTCTGATGTATGAAATGTAAATAATTATTTTCTAAACTTAATAATTTTTGAAGTGGTCTTCTTCTTCATATTTTCTTTTTTTTTTTTTCATTTTATTTTTTTTGTAGTGAGGTTTTTATTGTTTTGCATATTTAAAGAAGAAGGTCGATATTTTGAATTTTCAATATTCTGCATATTTATACATCGTTAATTAATTTTTCAATCCACATGAAATAATTGTCTCTAAAAACAATAATTTTTAACAATTGACATAAAAATAACCATTTTTAACATAAATATAACTAAAAAACTACACGTTTTGATATATTTTGTAATCTTTTGTAATATTTTGCTAAAAATGACATGTCAAAATCACAATTTTTATAATGATTAACATAAAAATTAATGCGAAAATCACATAATGCAAATATTGAATGCATAACAACCTTAATTGAGTGCTTATTCTTCTCATAAAATGTCAAAGTTAAAACATTACAAGTATAACTAATTAATAGTTACAAAAAATGACCTTGATTTCCAAGCATAACTTAAATTTAATCAACAATGTCACGTAATCCAAACTCTTCGTCCTCTAGAGTTTCATCATTGTCTTCTTCCACAATATTTTCTGCTTCATTTTGCTCATTTTCCTCTTCTAATGGATCTTTGACGTCTATGAATCTCCAAATGTATGCCTTTCCAATGATTTTGTGTAATGGCAGTTGGGGTTCCTTTTCCTTTTTTGCCACACATGATTCACTAAAGTCCCCTTTCTTCAACCCAATTTTTTGCATTGCATCTGGAAGAAATTGAAGAGCCTAAATTCTTTGCTGAATAAAATTGCACTCTATTGGATCTTTTCCAATGACAATGCAATTTCTTCCTTTTTGAAGGAAACATGTTAGTGTTGTACCTGATTATCAAGCACAAAAGAAATAATGAAGTAAATTAGTACAATGACATATAAATTAAGAAATAACATATTGAAATTCAATTCCATAAAATAAAACTTACCTGAGCCAGGAAATAAATCATGAACCCAATCTCCTTCATTTAAACATATGTCTATAAGATAATTAATAAATAGCAGTGGTTTTTGATAAATGTTAACTATCTCTCCTTTTGCTTCTTTGTCTTCATATGTTAGTATTTGGCTATAACTCTTTCCATCTACCCGATTAAAAATCATAGACATATAGCTATCATCTTTTGCCCAACTATCAATATGGATGAACTCACAATCATTTATAAATAGTTGATCTTCACGATTAAAAAGATTTAACTTTTTCCTGTAACATGAAATAGTAAAAGTTTAATTAACTTGTACATAAATGAATTTTTTAACATTAATCAAATATACATTTTAAATGTCTTACCATGTAAGTTACATCCTTGCCCTCCACCCCACCTCGATGGCCCAATGGCCCGCGGGGGTGGTAGGGCTATTCGGCAGCCCTCCGCCCCACCCTGGAGGCCCAACGGCCCACTGGGGTGGAGGGGTGGTTCACAGAATTGCCTCGCCACCCCCACGGGCCTGTTTGGGCCACTGAGGTGGGGCAGAGGCTATCCGCAAACCTTCGTCGCACCCCAACGGCTTGTGGGGGTCATGAGGTGATTCCTGGAATCGTCCCGCCACCCCCGCGGGCCGTTGGGATGCCAGGGTGGGGCGCAGGCCGTGCGCAGCTCTCTGTCCCACCCCGGCAGCTAAACGGCCCGTAGCGGTGGTAGGGTGATTCCTGTAATCGCCCCGCCACCCACGCGAGCCATTAGGTCGTTAGGGTTGGGCGGAGGTTGTCCTCTACCCCACCCCAGCTGCCCAACGGCACATAAGGGTGGCAGGGTGATTCCCGGAATCGCCCCGTGAGCCGTTGGGCCACCTGGATGGGGCGGAGGCTGTCTGTAGCCCTTTGCCCCACCCTGGTGGCCCACAGGCCTGTGGGGTTAGTGAGACAATTCTTGGAATCACACCTTGATCCCAGTAAGCCGTTGGGCCACTAGGGTGGGGTGGAGGGCTGCGGACAGCCTCTACCCCACCCTACGGCACAACGGCCTGTGGGGGTGGTGGGATGATTCCCAGAATCACCCCATAAACCCCGTGGGCCATTGGGCCTCTAGGGTGGGGTGGAGGGCTGCAAATAAGCTCCACCCTACCCCGCGGGCCATTGGGCCACTAGGTGGGGCAAAGGGTGGGGTGATTCCTGGAATCGCCGTGTTACCCCCGCGAGCCGTTGGGCCGCTAGGGTGGGGTAGAAGTTTTTTGCAACCCTCCACCCCACCCCGATAGCCCAACAACCCATGGGGGTTGCGAGGTGATTTCGGCTCCCACAAGATATTGATCTACTGGGGTGGGGCAGAGGCTATCCGTAGCCCTCTGCCCCACCCCAGTGGCCCAATGGCCCGTGGGGGTGACAAGGTGATTCCGAGACAACCCTCCACCCTAGAATCACCACACCACCCCCACGTGGGCTGTTGGACTGCCAGGGTGGGGCAGAGGATTGCGGATAGCCTCCGCCCAACCCCAGCGACCCAATGGACCGTGGGGGTAGCGGGGTGATTTCAGGAATTCACCCTGCCACCCCGCGAGCCGTTGGGCCATTAGGGGTGGGGCGGAGAGCTGCCGACAGCAACCGCCCCACCCCAGTGGCCCAACGGCCCGTGGGGGTGGTCGGGCGATTCCGGGTATCACCTCGCCACCGTCGCGGGTCGCTGGGGTGGGGCAGATGATTGCACACAACCTCTGCCCCACCCTAGTGACCCAACGGCCCACGAGGTTGGCGGGACGATTCCAAGAATCACCTCCACACCACCCAAGCAACCCAACAGCCCGTAGGGGTGGCGAGGTGATTCTCGAAATCACCCTGCCACCCTCGCTGGCCATTGGGTCACCGGGGTGGAGGGCTATCAGCCCTCCGCCCCACCCCAACAGCCCAACTGCCTGCGGAGGTGGCAGGGTGATTCTGGGGTAATAGAATTTTAATGTATTTTAGATCCCATTATTTTATCTTTATGGTCATTACTAAAACATGTTGAATTTATACTTAGGAAAAAAAATGTTATTCTACCAAAAACATTAGTGTGTTTTTTTCCTCATAAACAGTTGTTTTTTTGCACATAAAAATTTGAGTTCACTAGCATTTTTTAAAAATGTTAAAAATTGACCCTAGAAAAGAAAACCACCATTCCAGTATCATCACTTTTCATTTTCAGGGTGTCTTTTGCACGAAAATTTAGTTCTCAATGCCACTTTTAAAACATGTTCAAAATTGACCCTAAAAAAAAAACATCGTTCCTGTATACACGCTTTTCGTTTTTAGCACTATTTTTGATGTTTTTTCGGGGTTTTTTGGCCAGAGTTCCTGTTTTGAGTTTATAGATCCCATTTCAAAGTTTAGATTGTTATGAAACGAAGAAACAAACTTTCACATAAATCTTTCAGTGAAAAAGTTCTCGAGACAATAATCTCTTCAAGCGGATGAAAACATGAAAAGAGAAGTTCATTTAGATCAATGAAACACCAACTTTACCAAACACAAGGCCAACAATGTAATCTATGTTGAAAAAGAAACATTTAGGTAAGTAAACGAAACTCTTTCAAACTTGTGCACAAAGAGGTCAAAGTCGTAAAAAGGACCAAAAACAAAATGCAAAGAGCAAACACACCTACAACCCAACTTAGTGAGTTCGCAAACTGTTGAATGGGTGACCAACTAGATGCCCTAGTGTCGCTGACCACTCAATGACTCAATCAATCAAATAGAAAGATAACAAGCCAACAAGAAAACAAAACCAAATGAAAAGTAGCTTTCTAATCAAGGAGAAAACGGTCCAAAAAACTTACGGGGTCAAAACCACAAGAGCAAAACACACTAGCCAAGATTGGGGTCAAGCCCTAATCTTCACCTACAGACATTGATGCAACTGCCTAATTGACAACAAGCACCAAAAGCTATTCGATGAAACTGTCAGCGGATTAAGCGCGTTGATTGAGGTAGCTAAGGAAAAAAAAATCAAAAACAGGGACCAGATATGCTACTATGAATTTTAGACTCAGGACAATAAGCAGGAGAAAAGAAACAGAACCAAAGGGAAAACGTGAAACTAGAAAATTTCTCACGAAATCATGAAATCCAAGACAAACAAAAGGGTTGGGATCCCTAGTGGAGTCGCCAATTCGTGGTGAAGTAAAATTATAAGTGCAGACATGAACGAATTCCTCGAGCCTGATAATGGGTCTAGCCACAACAGATACATTCTATGGAATATTTCCTTAGGTTAGAATCAATCAAGAGGGCCTACCTCTTGGTCACTTATCTTGCTTGATGATGTTCTCACTTGCTCACTCCAATAATCTCTCGCTTCCTTCTTCAAGCTCCTGAAACAGATAAACAACAACAACGCACAAACAAAATAATAAACAAATTAAAATTCAACCTACTTAACAAGTCAAGAAACATTAAGGCATGAATACGTAATATTACAAAACATGTAGGAAATCAATTGATAGTTGCATATATTAATATCAAAGAGAGATTACAACTATTCGTCTTGACGTTGCAGTCTTCCTCTGACAAGACCAGGTTCCTACACACTTCTGCTAGCATTCCATGATGGCTTCAAACAACATAGTTTTAAATCTCTTCCCTTTAGGCTTCACTCCAAACCAAAAAACACACTTATCCCTCACACAACTAGATAGCTACAAATAGTAATAACTTGCTTCTCTACTCCAAACCAAAATAACATCAACACTCAACGAAAACTCTGCAACTATATTACTCACACTAGTTTGTGCTTGGGAAGAAGGGAGGTTTATATAGGAAATATGGATAGGAGATGGATCCTCTTCTCATGGGAGAAGAACTTATCCCTTGAGGTAGTTCCATCATTATAGGGGAAAGGAGCCCAAACTCTCATCCTTGACCCCATCCGGCCAAACCATTTACCAGACTTCCATTACGGAGCTTCTAGAGCTGGTAGCTTCAGTTCTAATTTATAAAACTTTCCATAACAGGACCGACGCGACTGGAACACAACTCAGTCGCTCCAGTCGACGCGAGGAGTAGTTCTAATCTCTGCACATCGATGTGGGGAAGACAAAGGCTATTAGCGTCAGTCTTGTAAACTGGGCAAAACAGAAGTTTCAAGGGAAATGGTGCAAAAGGGAAATGATCTGCTCATGAAGAGGGACACAATGGAAGTTTCTTCATGAAAGCAAAGCATGTGGGGTTCACTGTAGAGGTCCTCTAGGATCAAGGAATAGGGAGTACAAGGATAGTGACAAAATGATGTGTAACACCATGGCATCTGGAAAAGGCAAGGCTAGGATGAAAACAATCGTCCTAACCCTAAAAAACCATGCCACCAACAACAAGAGAACTGTACAACAACATACAAATCCATGCATGTCAAAACCAACGAGGAAATCACACATGAAATATGTTACCTGCAAGTATTCATGTTGAAGTTGCTTGATCCTGCTCTTCCCTACTTGATCTTTGATTTCCTTTCCTTTCCATTGGCTTGCTTTTTCTTCCTTGATCCAAAGCTAGAGTGCTCCAAGAAAACTCTAAGTGACCGAGAGTGAGAGAGAGTGAGAGAATAATGAGAGCGCTCCAAAACTGAACTGACAAAAGGTTACCAACTGATCCTGAGAAACCTTTTTATTAATGAGGCCTCTATTTTCTTGATTTTCCATTATTTTCCTTCATTTTCCTCCCCACATGCAACCTAGGACCTTTCACCTTACTTTTCTCCTAATTTCCATTATTTTCATAAATAAATGTGCCAAAATGTCTTTTTTTCCTTTTAATGCCTTTGCCTTTGCCAATTTTCTTTAGCCATAAACACATCCAGTGATGCCCACTATGATATCTTTGCCCAACATTCAGCTTGGAATATGTGTCCCTTAACCGTGGTCTTATTTTTCCTTTATTGACTTTTATTACATGGAATTTTGACTAGGGTTGTTACACTATCACTAAGTTCAAGGAAATGACCTAGGCTCTAGGCCTGAAAAAGTGGCACAAATACCAGAGTCATAGGCACATTTTTTAGGAGAAACATCTCCAAACGCATGCTTACCCATGTCATGGGAGTGTCTCGAGCCTCCTAGACGCACCCTTCTCCATATCAAGGGAGCGTCGGGGGGGGGGGGGTTTAATGGTCTAAAAACTTAGTGGAACCCAGGGGTTGGTTAACTGAGTAGTGGGGATGGCTCTTGGGAGTTTTGTCGCTGATGTGGAAGGTTTGTGTAGCACGTTTCCATCGATTCTACTTCCTTAAGGTGTGTTACACAGTAAAATGTTACTGCTATCATGTCAGTCTCCCTACTGTGTCATAAAACCACATTCACCTCACTTATGCTCTCTAAAATGGCTAAAAACCCTCTTTGCCTAAGTTAATTGAATCATCGCGTCTGTTTATTAAATAACCGCGCTCACTGGCGGAGGATAATATAACTGTTGTGCTGCCAGTGCGGAAGCACACGTGTTTTCCGCGCTAGTCCAATTTCACGGACAACGCACCCTCCGCTTGTATCATTGAGCGCTGACCAGACCTCTTCTATAATTGATCTGCGATGCCAGCGCGCCAACCTAGTTTTGCACCCGTGCTGATCCTGTTTAGGCGAGTTTGTTCTAACAGCCAACCTTCCAGATGACTCCAGACTTGGCTGTTAGCATTGTTGAGGTCGCCATCCTTTCTTTGACATGTTTGTTCGACTGATCATCCACTTATCTTGGGGGAGAGCTCATCCTTTACCTATTCATGGAGACTCCTTCTCCTTTATAAGCCTCCTCCATTGCCCATGAGCAGCTAGTTTGGAACATATAGACTTTGATTGAGGAATTCTTGGTGCATTAGTGCTGCTCTTTGTAGGCATTTGGTGTGTTGTGTGAGGATTGCTTTTGAGCTTGAGGAAGGTCATGAGTTTGTTGCCTTGTATGTGAGAGAGAGACCTCTTTGACTTGGGAAATTTGCTTCAAAGGTGAATGCTTGGAAGACATGCTGGCTGGACCCTCTAGAGAAGGACTCAGCGTCAGGACTTCGGTTGTACCTTACTCTATTTTATGATTAATAAAGATAGATGACTACCCTTATGGTTCCATTTCCATTTGTCCTATGAATGATTAATGTAAATTGTATCCTTCCTGACTGATACATAGTTGTTTTTAGTAGATTTTACTCTTGTGTTTGTTCTCTCTTTGCCTGTGCAGGTGTCCGTCCACAAGGATAGTGGAGGACTGTGATCGGCTGGAGCGAAGGAGCGAGAGGATCATCTCTTCGAAAAACGTAGCGTTGGAATCCAAGTAGGTTTCTTTTACCCACTTGTTAATTACAACTAGGAACCTGCAGTGTAGCATTGTTTGATTGTTGCTAGACCCCCTTTGGGCTAGTAGGGATCGCCTCTATCCGTAGAGGGGATTTACCTCTCCAACAATTTGGCGACTCCGCTGGGGAGCTTGCTTGTCTCTTTATATTTCACCCTTGTTTTTTATTTGATTATTGCTTCTTTGTCAAAGTTTGGGGATTGATTTGTTGTTGGTTTGTTTCCTGGTCTATCCTGGGAACTGCTTTAATTGCCTTGAAAGCCTGTTGCCTTGATTTGGGGGTTTTTGGTTCGATTTTATTTGTTTTTTAGCCTCAGCGCGTTTTATTTCAGAATAGCTGCGTTGACATCGCACAGTGTCTTCTTTGTTGTTCCTGTCATTGCGTGTATACATTTAACAGTCGCGCTGACCCTGTTTCCGGGCCAGCGCCCTTTATCCGTGTCCTTCCGCGCTGACAGCGCAAAGTTGCTACGGACCTTTTTCTGTCATCGCTTTGTTGCTGAGGGGTCACCCGTGCTGATCCTGTAAAACTCTTTTTTGTCCAAATTGACCTCCTGAACCTCTTGGTTTGGCTGTCCCCTGCTTTTTCCACTTGGCTTTTGGCTTGTTTATTTTGTTTAAGTTGTAACTCGCTTTCTTGCAAGGCCTCGTTCCGTGAGGGTTCGTTTATTGCTTGTTTTCAGTTTTTGCAAAGCCTTCCTTTTTTGCTTTCATTTCTTGGTTTGCATTTTGTCTTGACTTTTGCGATTACTGAAGTGTGTCGGATCGTCGTTTGCCTGGTTGTGGACTCTCATCCTTCAGGTGTTCGCTTTTCTCCATTGATTTCACACTCAAACCCTAGGGCATCTAGTGGTCGTGTGTGTCTAGCCTCCCGTTCGGGATCTGGTGTCCTTGGTTGACCAACCAACTTCGTTTTTGTTTTCACGTTTGTTTGGTGATTGTTGAAAGTGATTGATTGTGTTCCAAGCGATTTGCTCTCCTCCTTTGAATTCCTCGGTGTCTTGTTGAGCTTAGATCACACAGCTCATAAGCCTTCGTTTTCCTTCGATTTGGGAAACTGGTTTTTAGTGACTTGGGAATTGTCTTGTGTGTGCATTGAGTGATTTTGGTCTTTCACTTAGTGTTGCTATCTCTCTAATTCATTTTAAAAGCTTTATGTCATTGAAAAGTAGAGCAAACTAGTGTCTTTTGCATCAATAGTTGAAAGGAAAAGAACATTTCGTTATTTTGTGCTTTCAAAAGAAAAGTGTCATAATCTTGCTGCTAGTTGCATTAGGTTGCGTGATTGCTTGAATTCGTTTTGTTTGTTTGAAAGATCCTTAACCTTCTTATAGTTAGAATTCATCGAACAAAATGATGATCTTTGGCATATAGTTGCATTTAGGTGTTTTTTGAGAGATCATACGGTAGGACCTGAGACTGAAACTTAATTCAAGATCAAACGTAAAATAAACCAAATTTATCTAAAAACGCATTGGAACTTAACGTGAATATCTAGAGGTCTAGGCTAGAGACGTGTTCCGACGTCTTT
>APFE030913171.1:0-30697 GCA_000404065.3 Pinus taeda | reverse complement strand
AAATAAGTGAAACCCCAACAAATTATTAATTATTTTTAATATTCTATTTATAACTTCGAAATAAAATATTTATTCACCACATAACAACTAGTTTTTAACTCAGTAACAGATTAACCAACAACTAGATTTTCACCGGCTAACTCTGGGCAATGATTCATCCATGCTATTTATTCCTTCAGATCTAATGATTTTTCACCTTGTCCTGAGGATGAACCACATAAGTTGGTTGGAAACGTTGATCCAATCCTAATGATGTGATTAATCCGAAAGACTAATATCTACATTATGGATGACAAAAGGCTTAGATCTAACATCAAGAAAAATAGTTCACAAGGACATGACGGTCATTATAAACATAACAACACATTTCCCAATAAGGACCACTAGAGTAATTGAAATAGTTCAACTAATCTAGTACTAATGAAAACAAACATGAACCATAAATATTCAAATAATAGTTGCAGAAACATTCACAATCCATGTGTGAAAATGTGTTGGCCTGGAAGGCTTCAATATTAAGAAAAATTCCCAACATACATAAATGCAATGAACACCACTAGCTCAAAGAGTGGATTTTTAGAGCCACTACTTGCTCCCCAAAAGTACTAAACTCTGTCTCTATAATTCCTTGTGGGAGAATCCAAGGTTAAAATTCATTTACATGGGGAATGAGGATTTATTTATAACTTGAGGAATGACCTTTCACATCCTCATGACTCTTAACATTCCAACTTCTAGTGACCTTTGCACTTCTACAATCTTTGGAGTTCCAAATTAATTTTGGAATTACATATGACGTTTTATATTACATGTCTTTTAGACTTCCATGACTCTTTAGTTAATACATGACTCTTGGACTTCCACTTTTACAATGATTACAATAATACATTATGAATTCCACATCATCATATGATGAGACTTGACATGTCCCTATCTTTGATTACTAGGACTAATAGTGACTGATGACATAGACTTTATCTAATTGTGATATGTCTGCCACTTGTGCCTAGGTTTCTTCATGTAGCTTCAACTCATTGATGTCCTCACCCTCCAAAGGGTCTTTGATGTGATGTAGTCTTTGTGGTGTTTTGATCATCAAGATTCAAGTGTGTTTTTCGTTCTTTAGATTCTTCCTGTCTTTGTTCTCTTTATTTGATCTTCCTCATGTGTGCTTACCATGACATTTCTGGAATAACTGCATCTATAATCACTCATGAAAAGAAACCATTAGCCTGAAAATATCCTATTCTACCATTTTTTATGCATATTTTATATTCATTTCTTTTCAGTGTGCTCAAGAGGGATAAAAGGGGCTTCTAGATGAATGAGCACACTTTGAAAGTTTGAATGGCTAAAGGGGAAAGGCTCTATGTCTTCAACACATGCTCATGTGCCCAATAGGGGGAGATAGTCAAGGAAAGGGGCATGGTGCAAGTCCAAAGGATGAAAGGGAAGGATTTAGGCTTCCCAAGTGGACTATGAATTCAAGGGAGAGAAATATGGTGCAGGGCACACTCTTGAAGGCTCAAGTATGAGGCTTCGTGCCTTCGGAGTGTGATCATGCTAAGAAACAAATGAGGGTGCTTGGATCAATTTCAAAGGGTGAAGGAGGAACCTTGATGCCTTTGTGATGTGCTCATGCACTCAAGGACGGTGCATTCCTTCAAATCGAAGTAGTGCTCTTAAGGAGGGTGTGTTCCTTTAGGTCGAAGGAGTGCTCTCAAGAAGGGTGCATTCCTTCAATTCGAAGGAGTGCACTTAAGCAGACAAAAGAGGGAACATGACACAATTGTGAAGGATAGAGGGTGAGGTTTTGTTCCTTTAGAGTGCATTCATGTGCTTAAGAGACCAAAGAGGGCACATGGTGCAAGTCTAAAGCCTGAAGAGAAGAGATTTGTGCCTTTGGAGTGTTCTCATGTGCTCAAAGGGTCTAGGTTGTGCATGGAACATTGGCGAAGGTTGAAGAGTGAAGCTTAAGGCCTTCATGGTGTGTTTATGCACTCAATGAAGGTGCACTTCTTCGAGTTGAAGAAGTGCGCTCAAGGAAGACTTAGATTTTCAACAAGGCATAGTTAAAAACAAGGAAGCGAAAGGTGCTTAAGGAGTGCGCTCAGTAATTTTGAATGGTCCATGGTTCACTTTCAAACAATGAAGGATTCTTGATTAAGGCTTCAAAGTGTGTTCATGCACTTTTTGCCTTAATGGGTTTGTTTTGAAACCAAAATTTGTCTAAGTTTGGGAGATAGGAAAAGGGGTGATTATGATGAGTTTAAATGTAAAACCTTGTGTGACTCATACCAACTCATTGAAAAAAATTATAAAATCTTGAACCATGATAAATATACATCAAGATGTCAATTTGTACATATTCCCCAATTACAACGAGTGAAGTTTGTGTGACCACGACCCAAAAGTGTGTTTTACTACGACAAAGATGTTATGACCATGGAATTCACTTAGAGATGTTATAATCAATATGACGACACCTGAGAACATTGAGGAACACTTGAAACACATAGCATAAAATGAGAAAACACTTGATGATCAAGGCAACACTAGATACAACAATGACAGTCGGCTCCAAAATTTGAATGTAGTGAAATTTTGAAGGGTGTTGTAGCAGTGACAACACTTGGCGACACAATGGGTGGAATTAATCTTCTCTATAGTTTTTGGTTAAGGGTAAGACCTTCAAGAATTATCAATTTCCTTGATTTCCCCCTTATGACCCAGTTTTATACATAACATTTCACTTTTCTTTACTTGGTTGAACAAACAAAAAGATACATCATATCACAATTGTTTCAAGCTAGAAAAGGGTAATGTGCACGATGAGTTTATGATATTCAGAGTATGAGTTTTCATCTTTGGTATTGCTCCACTTCCAGTAGGCCTGGATAGTACCTTGACAGAGTCACTTTAAGAGCATAAACGTTGCTTCACAACCAACAAGCTTGGATAGTACCCCGATGATGTCGCTTGCTTCACATCCCTTGGCAGGAGTACTTTCTCTTCTTTCAAATTTATTTATTTATTTAATAAAACTGTGCATTAACACTTATTATTTTAGTTGTAATTGATTTTCCAGATCCATCCCATTTAATTTGAGATTAAATCGCCATTTCGAACCTGTGAATAAGGTTATTTTCAATGTGTGGAATATGGATCTTGACTTATTGAGAGAAGAGGAGGTTTCCCCTTCAAAGAATTATTTTAAGACTTCTGGTATCAGTTCGGTCACTTTAGATTTCCCCTTATCCCTTCTCTACTATATTGGATAAGCGTTAACACACAAATAAAATTGCACCAAGCTGAGAAATTTAGATACTAGGATAAGCACAAATCTAATAGGTTCCCTCAAGGTTACCCTATTGGATAAATCATGTTTTCCGTTCAAAATTATCTTAACCTATAGCATCTTCCCAGTACAAATAAGGAGAAAAAATAGAAATCCAAGCATTTCGGTTGTCACACTTTCTCCTTTAGTCCTTTAGAGCCAAAAAAAATTCACACAAGGTCTTACTGGACAAAACAATAATAAAATACATGACAAAACAACGAAACAAAACCAAAAGAATAGAACAAATGGAGGCGGGACATAAAAAAACATGCATAATATATAATAATAACATAAATGAATGTAGAGAAGGAAAGAAGGTGGATGCAATGAAATAGGAACTAAATGAAAATCAACATACTCCTAACCTTACCATATAAAATTTGAGGTCTAAGTGTAACGATATTTCCAGTGAAGCCAATGTAATTTATCCTGACCTGTAATCATAAAGATATGAGAATTGAAAACCAACATAATACAATGTGTAATAGAAAAGATAGAAGCTTGAAAATCTTTCACCAAACAATGAAGGTATTTCTTAAAGAAAGAAATATGTGTCATATTACCAATCTTTACCAAAACTATCACCTTACCTTCTCAATGAAAACCATAATCAAACAAACCTTTATGGCCCCTTGTGAATCTACTATCACCTGCATTGTCTTCCTTAGAAAACATTAGGAGATAAGAACTTTATTTTATAAAATTGGCTTTCCAAGTAAGATGGTTCTAGTTGATGATAGATTTGATCATGAAATTCAAAACAATCCTCTTGGAAATCTAGAAATCCTTGGGAGAAAGATTTTTCAATTAATAGTTTGGAATCAAGATGAGAATCTTTTGAGGGAAAATAAATCATATTTAGAAATCTTTTCAAAATAGTGAGGGCCTGACATAACCATCAGTGAAGGCTAAAGTGCCTCAACTACTTGACAAGTATCTAAATATTGAGATGATAAACCATGAAGATCAAGTGATGTAAAAAAACCATCATTAGATACACTAGTGGGAAAATGATAAATTGAATGACAATTGTTAAAACAAGAACCATGATCATATAGGTTGATTAAGATACAAGATTCTCGGCCAGGAGCTAACAAATATAGATCATTTTGAATAGCTTTTAAAATTATTTTAATTAGAGAATCATGTTCCTCAAATGTTGACTGTGACCAACTATTTCCTTGTGACTGGTTAACATCACAATTATCAAAATAACTAAAAAGGAATGCCAACATGGAAAACACATGAAACCAATCAAGATGTAGTGGATGAAAAAGAGGAACTTGATTTACCAAATATCTTAAGAATTCACCTATACTCAAGAGATATATGGTGCCAAAATGAAAATGATTAACATCAACAAATTCACAAGATAAACAAGTATTTAATTACTTTTGAGAGTATCTGATAGGTATGAATCCTTTAACCAATAGTAATCTTAAAAATGATAAACTCCATAGATTTTTTCATTCATGAGAGACAAACATTCCAAATCCAAGTTTGATACAAGATATTTACACGAAGATGAATCAACTAAAATAAAATATTCAATCCAATCATAAACCAAATCTTGAAATTTATGATAGCTATATCTAAAATACCAGACAACTTTCAAGAAGGGATTTTCATTCAGTGAAATCATGCAAAGGAAATAATTTTGTGAGAAAATCCAGATCTGATTTAGTTCAAGGATCTTACCAGATTCACGAGAACCAGACATAACCATCAAGGAAAGTTGAAGTGCCTTGACTTCCTGATAAGCCCTCGAACTTTCCAAGATTGAAGGATGAGATATTAAATATTGGATCAAATCATGCATGGTGTATCAACAAATACCATTAGTAATTTCCACAAGATCACTATTATCAAAATGGAAACCATCTACATCAATTATTTTGTCAAAATTTACATCTTCAACAAAGAGATCACCCAAGTCAAAATATTCTTCTAATGGCATATCTAAAGATGGACGAATTAGACAAATCCAATGAGTAACCTGGATAGAATATTTTTCTTCATTCAAAATTGGAAAAGATAAGGAATGGAATGGATACTTGATAGGTTTCTTACCTTCTTCTTCATCATGTATTATCTCACTACCTTTTGTCAATTGAAAATCCAACTCATTAGATGATAAACATAAATATCATGGAGTCTCTTCAGCACAAGTTGATGCATTACAAAAAGTTGAATGCAAGGGATAGTGAGGTGAAGAGGAAGTTTCCATAATAACATCTTCCTTAACTTAAACAAATTCAAGATCTAAATCTTTGAAATCAAAATATTCTTGAGAAACTAGAAGATTAAATGGTGCAATTGGGAAACTATCATTACATACATCGATGGAATCATAATCATTATAATGATGATTGTCCAAGACTTCAGATTGATTCATAAAATTAACTTCATTTGATTCATTACCGATATTTCTAGTTTCAAAATCAACCAAGGATGGGAAAACATTATCTTGACATGGATGATTTTGAAAGAGAAAAGAAAGATTGAAAGAGTCCTCTCCTTGCTTCTCCTCTACCTGTGAAGAGTGACTAACTTGAACCTTATCATTGTTTGAATTTTGAATAGGTTGATCAAGCAAACCAAGGGGAAAGGAACAATGAGAAATATATGATGGAGGATTACAAGAATTCAAATTAGGTTTAAGACTAGAATTATGAGTATCAATACCATATTGATAAATCAAGGGATTAGCCTTCGCCTTGGGCTCCATGAACCATTCCAAGTTTCCTCCATTGGATCTGAATCATGGAAAGTGGGATAAGGTTGAGAAGATGGATTAGTAATTTGATTTTCAGGTTTCCCAACTTTATCATTATCATAAGGCGGCACCCAAATCAGTACTAGAAAAGGAAGACAAGGAAAAAAAGGAATGGTAGGTTCCTCGTATGAGATTATAGGTGTCTCACATTTTACAAAATTTGGTGAAACATGAACATATGGGGGTTTAGATTCATCATGTAAATAGATTTGAACCAAAAATTCAAACTTCTTTTTAAGGAAATCCTAATCCAAATTTTCTCCAAGAAGCTCACAACATAAGTGAAGGAATCTATTAGAAAAATCCTCAATCGATTCATTAGGATTCATTCTAAGTTGATTGATTCTTTTGAAAACATCTCAATAATCATACCTATCAAATGCTTGATGAAACCCCTTGAGGAAATGAGCAAAAGAATTAATAGAAGTAGATGGTAAGGTGTGACACAATCGGTTAACACGAAATTCAAGAGTGAGTAAGAAAATAACAAAAGCAATATGATCATCATTGATTTCACAATATTCACAAAATTTAAGAAAAACATAAATGTACTCAGTTATGGATGTTCCAAACTCACCATCAAATTTCAATTGAGACAAGATATAAAGAGGCTTATCGAGGACAAAAAGTTGACCACTGGGTAGAATCTTAGATAAACACCCTGGGAGTATGATTTGAGGATGATCCATTAAAGGTAAGAGATTCAAATTGAGTCAAAGGGAACAACTTGTCATCTGGCCCTCCTTATACTACCAAAATGTTGACGGTGTTGGATGCCACCAACATATAGGGGATCTCCCCGATATAAGGTCCCAATTAGACCTCACACCATTTGGTGTAGGAGTCTAATTTGAAGATGGCCTGGTTTTTGGTTACTTAAAGATATGCCTTAGATTTTTTTGTCAACATGAGAGAGAAGAAAAATTGTCCTTTTGAATGAGTAAGTTAGTATGCCTTTTGAATGTTCAACTACCGATGTATCAAGGTTCTTCTACTTCGGGGGAAGAATCAAGTGAGCCTCTAAGAGAGAAGTAATAGTACTACCCTAATGGAGACACACGTGAAAGAGAAAGACTCATCTAACACCAAGCAAAGTAGTTCACAAGGATGTGATGATAATTATAAACATAACAACACATTTCCAATAAGGAGCACTAGGGAAACTGAAATAGTTTAACTAATATGGCACTAATGAAAAAACCAATGAACCATAAAAATTCAAAGAATAGTCTTAGAAACATTCACAATCTATGTGTGAAAACGTGATGGCCAAGGCTTCAATATTAAGCAAAAGTCCCAAGATACATAAATGCAATAAACACCACTCACTCCAATAATGGAGTATTAAAGCCACTACTTTCTCCCCAAAAGTACTAACTCTATCTGTCTAATGCCTTGTGGGAGAAGCCAAGGTTAAAAGTACTTTACATGAGGAATGAGGATATCTTTATATTTTGAGGAATGACCTTTCACATCCTCATGACTCTTAACTTTCCAACTTCTAGTGACCTTTGGACTTCTACAACCTTTAGAGTTCTAAATGACTTTTGGAGTTACGTATGACTTTTGATATTACATGTCTTTTCGTCTTTCATGACTCTTTAGTTCATACATGACTCTTAGACTTCCACTTTTACAATGATTAGAATAATACATCATGATTTCCACATCATCATATCATGATACTTGAAATGTCACTATGTTTGATGACTGATACTAATAGTGATTGATGATATGGACTTTCTCCAATGGTGACAAGGCTACTACTTGTGCCTTCATTTCTTCAGGTAGCTTCAATTCATTGATCTCCTCTCCCTCCAAAGGTTCTTTGAAGTGTGGAGTCTTTGGAGTACTTTTATCATTGAGATTCAAGTGTGTTCTTTATTCTTTAGATGCTTCCTTTGTTTTTTTTATCTTTTCTCGATCTTTCTTATGTCTGCTTTCCATGATGTTTTTGGAATACCTGCATCTACAATCACTCATGACAAGAAAACATCAACCTAAAAATATCCTATTCTACCATGTTTTATTCATATTTTATATTCATTCCTTTTTAGTGCACTGAAGAGGGATAAAAGGGGATTTTGGACACATGGGTGCACTTTGAAAGGCTAAAGGGATAGAGGGGAAGTCTTCGTGGCTTCGGCATGTTCTCATGCACTCAAGAGAGTGATATAGTTAAGGTGGGGTACATGGCGCAAGTCCAAAAAATAAAGGGGAAGGCTTTGGGCTTCCTAAGTGCATTATGTGCTCAAGAGAGAGAAAGAGGGTGCAAGGCACACTCTTGAATGCTGAAGGATGAGGCTTCATGCCTTCAGAGTACATCCATGTGCTAAAGAAACCAAGGAGGGTGTGTGGTGCAATTCTGAAGGTTAAAGTAGGAACCTTTATTCCTTCATGATGTTCTAATGTGCTCAAAAAATATGCATTCCTTCAGGTCGAGGTAGTGCTCTCAAGGAGGACGCATTTCTTCAGCTCGAAGGAGTGATCTCAAGGAGGATGCACTCCTTCAACTTGAAGGAGTGTGCTCAAGGAGACCAAAGAGGGTGCATGGCATAAGTCTCAAGGATAGAAGTGAGGCTTCGTGCCTTTAGAGTGTGTTCATGCACTCAAAAGACTAAATAGGGTGCATGGCGCAAGTCTAATGGTTGAACGGAAGAGCTTCATGCCTTCAGAGTGCACTCATGCACTCAAAGGGTCTCGAGGTGCATGGCACATTGGGGAAGGTTGAAGAATGAAGCTTAAGGCCTTCAAGGTGTGCACATACACTCAAGGATGGATCACTTATTCGAGTCGAAGAAGTGCTCACAAGGAAGACTTAGATTTTCAACATGGTGTAGTTCAAAACAAGGAAAGGGAAGGTTCTTAAGGAGTGTACTCAACACTTTTAAAGGGCACACGGAGAACTTCCAAACAATGAAGGATTCTCAATCAAGGCTTTAGAGTGTTCTCATGTGCTCTTTGCCTCAATAGGTTTTTTTTGAAACCAAAATTTCTCTAACTCTGGTAGATAGGACAAGGGGCAATCATGATGAGTTTAAGCATAAAACCATGTGTGTTTCATACCAATTCATTGAGAAAACTTAAAAAATGTTGAATAGTTATAAATATACATCAAGGTGACACTTTGTAAAGATTTACAACGAGTGTAATGTGTGCGACGGTGACCCAAAAGTATTGTTTTACTATGAAAAAGATGTTATGACCATGAAATGCACTTAGAGATGTTTTAATCAATACAACAACACTTGAGAACATTTAGGAACACTCGAAAGACATATCAAAACATGAGACGACACATGATGATCCAGGAAAAACTAGAAACACCAATGATAGTAGGCTCCAAAATTCAAATGTAGTGAAATTTTGGAAGGAGTTGTAGCAACGACAATAATATGATTTCCAAAACTATTGTTGAATGTTCATTTTCATTCTAATCAATAACAAAACTTTAGATGTAAGTTAAAAGCTTAAATCATATCCTAAAAAACTAATGCAAAAAATCACAAAATTCTCCACAAAGTTGGTGAACAGACTTAGAATTGCAACATAGTAGTTATTTTTAGTGCTTGGGAAGTTTTGAATAGTAAGAAACATAGTTAAAATAGAAAGAACTGTATCAATATTCAAATTCCAATCATAATATCTATGATTAAAAATACTATAGACAAAACATATACCTAAAATCCAAAATCGTTCTCAAGCATTCATTTTCATTTTGATTAGTAACAACATATTAGATATAAGTTTTCTTATATCGATAATGAGAATCTTCTAAAACCTTAGCTCAGTGGTTCATTCACCATGCCATTTTGACATGTTCTCTCTTTAACTATCTACCCCTATATTCTGAAAAACATAGCAATAATTGTTCTTTAATAAATTAAGTAAAACTAATAAATGATAATTTATCTCTAAAATAAAGGTATCTAGTAAAACGAAAGCATGTGTTGATGGAAGGGATTATGTAACTGAACTTACATTTATGTTTGGCATCTAAATCACTCATCAAAATCCTGATACTTAGTCCCAAAACTAAATTCATTCATCCCAATGGGGACTAGGATTGGGATGTCGTGAACCATAATGTTAAAAAAGGTTCCTACAAAGAAAAATAAGAGGTTGCATCCAACAATTAGCTTAGGTCATAATAACACAACAAAAAAATCTAAATATTTAAATAATAGTAATTATAAAAATGAATGTGCCAATATTTAAAAACACTCACAATATGTAAAAGCATAGACCATGATTATTTGACTATCAGTTGTCTTCCAGATTCATGATTTCGTGAACAAATTTCTCCAACATAGTTTTAATCAAATATTTCATCGGAGCAAGTGTAATCTCCATTTTCAAATATTCATTGAATATTTTCTTCTCATTTTTCATAGTCTCCTTTTGCAATTATGAAGCCAAGACATCTCTTCATTAATACTAACAAAAGTAATTATCTATTTGCTAATTTATTTTGTAGTAAAATAAATTATGTCATCAAAATATCTTTCCTTTGACTATTTTAGATTCTCCAATTCAACCATTAATGTATCTCTTGAAATTAATTCAGAATCGCATGTGATGCATGGATTCTTTAGTTCCTAAAAAATACCTATAGCCTTGAGAAAGGAATCACCTCTTATAATGTCTATGCTTTCACATTCATAAATTATGTTTTCTAGTTTCATGATTCTCCCAGACCATCCAACTTTGATCTGCTTCATTCAATTAACATTTGAGAGTCATCTATTTGTTTTTTCCATATTTGACATTAAACCAACCCTCTAACTAAAAATAACTAATTCATTGTCAACCAAATTCTTGTCTACCTTAAGATTACTTTTAACCAAATCGAAAAATGACTTAATTCCCTGTGTTAAATGTCGCAAATTGGAAGTTTCTTAATAATTTCCAATCTTTCATGTATATTAGTGATATTATAATATTTCACTGCATTAAGGAGTTTGATAGCTTTATTAGATCTATGGGGTGTACTAGGGCTAGAAATTTCTAATGGTGATTCTTGTATTTCCATTGGAGTCATTAACAAAGGACACATATTTAGAGCATCTCTTAACTCTTTTATTCTTGCTTTCAGTATCAGGTTCTCTACTTCCTTTTCATTAATAGACTCTGCAAGTGCATTACCAGTGGATTGATGCAATTTTTTGAGCCCTGTGGCTCCAACCCCAAACACATAAACATCTATTTATATTATATCAATAACCTTTTTACTATGAACCTTTACTTTTTCAATTCTCAATTTTTTACTACCCTTCTTATAGTTTTCATTTTACAATGCTAGAGAGCAATCATTGAAAGTAATGACTTCTTTGGCAATTTTCTCCATTATTTTTTATTTTCTGCTAAACAAGTACTAAACCAATCAGGAGGTATAGTGTTTTTAGCTTCCAAGTTCATAGCTTATTTAATGCTTCTTGTTTTGGGGGACTTTTGGATTTGATTGATTCAGTTGTATGTGCTCTATCTAGAATGAATCTCTAAGTAGGCTCTTCATCATCTTCACCACCTCATAGTTGACGGTGAACCAATTTTCCACTTGAAATATCCTTCCTCTTTCTTTGGGTGGAGGATGAACTCAGACCAATACCAAATGTGCAAGGTATAGATTGATTCATAGTATTTGTGCCTCTTTGCTTGTATTTTTTTCTGTGGTGGTGCTAGCTTCTTCACAACTTCTTCAATATGTATTACCAGTTCTTGATTTTTGATTAGAGCACTCTCACTCTCCTCCCTTTCCTTTGTAACTCCTGTGAATAAGTTCCTATATCTAAAAGTACCTAGTTGTGCGGTAAATAGGCCTTCTAGATCAAATCCTCGATAGGTTTCAACCTCTCTTAAGTTAAAAGAACCCAAAAACTCTGGAGGATCTGCAGCCTAAGACACATTCTTCACAGTGACTTGTCCAACAATAAATGGAAAAGAAATTAATTATTTTTTATTTTTTTGTTCAAATATAACTATACAATCACGGTATTTCTTGCAGACTTCATAAACAAAATACCTATCTATAACATTTTTTGGCAGCAACAATGACTTACCTTTAAACCCATAAATTCTAGTAACAATATTATTTTATCTTTCTTCATGCACTCCTTTTCCCCATAGGAAAAATTGTGCTTGCATAGATATTTGTGTTAGAAAATTATATATTACATAGCAATGGAACACATAAAATATATTGCTGAAATATAAACACAGAAAACACATAAAACAAGAGAGACACTGATATATGTGGTTCACCCAATTTGGGCTATGTCCACAGAGAAATAGTCATTCCTTCCTTTTATGTTATTCGACAAATTAAAGAGATACAACCTACAACAGATCTATTGTAATTCCCTCTTCGCTCTCACACAATCTCCTCTCTCTTTCTCACTCAGAATACAGATCTACATAGATGAAATACAATTCCATCATACATAACGAGGGGTCTCCTTATAGGTAAAACAAACCCTAGATTAAACATAACTTCTACTGTCAGATCTCTGCATAATGAACAACCTAGATTGACTATGAAATTACAACATTTTACAAGGCAATTTAGATATATTTTTAGCTTCGGGGGCGTTGCCCCCAATCCCTCGCTGGGGGGGGGGGGCGCTCCCAAAGATCGAAGTTGGATCCCCCTTGTAACATACATTTTACAGGCGGCGTTGCCACCACATTACAAACTGGGGTCCAATGTGACAATACCTCTAAATAAAGAAGATAATTAGGCTCCACACCCAACAATTTGATGGGGCTCTTATCTAGTTTCCATGCAAAATGATTTGTTTTACAAAGACATCTTTGATTAGACAAAAAAATAAAGGACCTTCCTGCTTCCATAAGATGGGATACCAGAACTGCATCAAATCTTCATTAGAATTGAATTTAGGTTTATAGAGTAAGTCATGAAATACATGGCTTAGGTCAAGCATTTTTATCAGATACACCATCATAAAGAATTTTTTACTCTTGGAAAAATTGACTAATTGAAGATCTAATTCATTTGAAATGAGATCAACCCAATCAAATAAATAATATATTTGTATGAGTAATAAAGCATATAAAAAATGGATCTTGGGAATTCTTTGTAGTTTATCAACCCATTACGTGGGAACAAAGCCAAGAGAATTCCCTAAATGACTCTAAAAACAAAGAAACATCTATAATTGAAAGATTAGAAGGAACTTGGGAAGTTGGGGAAATGAGTTCTCAAATAATGTTCATGTCACCTGCTTGTGACTCCAGAAAACTATTTGCTTCCATAAATTTTATGCACATATCTAGTTTCAGTAGCTTGAATATCCATCTGAATTCCTTTGGAGTCAATGGAATTGGGGTCTTCTTTACCATTAGAATAATTGTTCTTGTGCTTGAATCAAAATTGTTTACAGACAAATAAACAATTTCTCTAAAATAAAAGACCTCTGGAACACATGCAACATTCACCAATCCACTAGAGAAAATCTTATTGTTATTTTCTCTTTTGGTTGTAGGTTCACATATTACTGATACACAATCCACCACTAAAGGTTCTCATTGACAAGAGAAAGTGATTTAATCATATCAATGCAAATTTCTCCTTTCCTTCCTCTGCTAGCTATTTCCACTTTTTACTTTAAAAATACTTTCTTAATCAGTAACATTCTTAGTGTCATTCAACTATATCTTTCTCTGTACACTATGTAATCACTGTATGTTACTATTTGGCATGTAAATTCTGTTATACGAGACACTCAATTAATAACAATTAAATATACCACATTACATGTTTATAGGAAGTAGTGAAAATAAATCTTGAAATTCCAAAATTGTCTCACCCACTTACTTCACACTTTTCTTTTTTCTTTAATATCATTGATATACATACCCTGTGTCATAAATTTCCAAACTAAATTAAACATAAATTCTTTGTGATAAGTGTGGAGGAATATTTTGTTGTGCTTCTTCCACACTGTGACACTCCACACAATGAAAGATTCCTCCACGATACACATCCATATTCTATATTCCACGTCGATATTGGGATCCTCTACCAAGTATTTGTCTTTAGGAAATTGGAGTAGTCAATGATACTTGTCTTTGAGAATCTCTCAGGAAATATATAGTAAATACATCAAAATATTAATAAATTATTTTAACTTTTACGGCACATCACAAGATTGATTTGATTTTCACAAGTAATACATGTCTGAAATGGTTGAGCATTCTTATATCGTGTTTTTTTATTTTTGTCAAGGTTTTGGGCCTCATTTTATCTAGTGACTAGTTCATTACAGGGACCATTAATGAGGTAAGGCCTCAAATAGAACCCCATATTATAAATTGTGTGTTTATTGTGTTACTCTGAGATGCATATCCCATTTAAGTATGAAATTCAGGTCCTCACATTTAGTCATTGTCTCTTATGATGGAACTTCCCTATGCCTAGGTGTTAGCTAAATTCTAAGCATGGAGGAAACTTTCCTTGGACTGTAGAAGTGCAAAGGAAGCTTTCATTATTTTGTTTCCATAATTCCATACTCCCACACCTCCACATAACAAAAGTTTCCTCCACACCTAAGAGTGAAATATATGTATTAATTTTGTTGGCACTTAAATTTTTAAACATGCACTTGCTTGATATATAATATTATTGAGTGTTTCCCTCACCTCCATTCTTTTTTTATTTGAACACTTTACACTAGTAGTATAGGGGCCTAACAGAAGTTATATGTTTTAATATTTTATTTGTAATTGAGTTAATTCTATTATGTAGAGTGTAGAGGTGCACAGGAAGCTTTCATTGTGCTTCCTCTGCACTGTCACACTTTGAACAATGAAATATTTTACCACCGTACATGATGCTAATTTGTAATTTTGTGCCTCAATGTTCTTATTACCAGGTTAATTTGTACACAATTTTCATGTACTTTATCTCATGCTAAGTGAATTTCACCATCCTTGGAATCCATAGATTTGAAATTCATTCAATCATTGCTCTGATACCACTAATCCCAACTTTTGAAGGGAGCGAAATTAAATATAGATTACTAACCCAAAATATAGAGATATCCAATGGAGGTGTGAAGAATAAGTGTGTGAAGGAGAAATGCATGTGACGATGCACAAGTGGGGCATAAAGGATCTCTCGCACGTACCCTTCTTCCACACATCTTTTATTCCACAAACTTAAAAATCATAACATTTGAACTTTGATAAGAAAACACATATTTTGAACCATTAAAATGCAAATAATAATAAAGAAATTGTATTTTCACAAACATATTTCAATATAAAAAATTAAAATGGTATTTCGTTTGATTAGAAGGAATGTCCATTGAATTACTATTCTGTAGTGTAACTTCACAACATAGTTCTTTAGCTTAGAATGGATTTAGATGGATATAAGTTCTGCAAATAAATGTACAGAGATGAGAATGTGTGCAGATATGCAGTAGTGAGTATGTGTAGCAAAGGGAAAGAGTTGTTCCATAGAACAATGTGTTGATCCAATTACTCTGTAGAAGTAATTCATGTGACAATATAAAGTCTATGTGAAAATAAATAAAGTACACAACTAAAGCATCTTCTGAATTAAAGGAATAGTTATCATTTGACCCCTTCTACAATTTCAAAAGCATAGATAAATTTAGCCTTACATCTAATTGATGCATGTAACATAAACATAAATCCAAAAGTAGTAAATTCAGTTTAAATTGAAATTTATTTTATAATTACAAAATTTTAGATCATTTTGATCAATATTAGAACATTAACTTTTCTATAAAATCTTAAAGCATATCCTTGAAAAATTATACAAAACATAACCGCATAACCATTCATAGAAATGGTGAATAGTTTGAAAATTAGAACATAGTAATCAATGTTTTTGCTTGACAAGTATTGAATAGTAAGCAACACAATTATAGTAATAAGAATTGTATCTAGATTCAAATTCCATTCATCATAGCTATGATTAAAATAAATACTACAAATGTAATAGATATCTATGAACAAAAACAATTGTCAAGTGTTCATTTCCATTTTGACCAATGAAAGAACACTAGATATAGTACAAAATCTCAAAGTATATACTCAAAATCTTATGCAAACACATTTTTTCATAATTCTCCCTTAAATTGGTAAACAAACTCATTATTGAAACATAGTAATCAGTCTTTCTACTTCAAAAGTATTGAATAGTAACAAACACAGTTACACTAAATTTACAGGGCATATGGTTTTTTACTTTTGTATATATTTATCGCATGTTTGACAGTTCAGTTCTTATATATTTGTGATTATCTCTCAGTATATATTGGATATTGTTACCTCCCTGTGTGGATCAAGGTAACAATCTTTTTTGAACTCTGGTTCTTTTGATAATGACAGTCATGTCATAGATATGATCTGAATATGCATATGCATCTACAAAATGTAATTTCTCTTCATCAATGAAATTACGATTTTTCCTAGGGGAAAAAATAAACACAATTACAACAACAAGAACTGTATTCAAATTCAAATCCCAATCACCATAGCTATGATTAAAATAAATAATATAGATGGAACATATATCTAAGAAACAAAAAAAAAATTGAACATTCATTTTCATTATGATCAATTACAGAACATTAGATATAATATAAAAGCTCAAAGAATATACTCTTAAACTTATGTTTAATTAATGTTTTTGGACAACAATACAGAATTTAGAGCTGTAAAAGATCATATGAAAAAAATTATCTCAGAATTCTTTACAAAATTGGAAAACATTCTCAGTATTAGAACAAAGTAATAAGAAGTTCATTTTCGTTGCGATCAACTATGGAACATTATATAAAACATCATAGAAAATCCTTCAAAAACTATGTCCAATTGATGTTTTTGCACAATGTCATAGAACTCGTACCTAAAAAACATGTTATGAAAAAAATTATCTCGAAATTGTTTAGAAAATTGGTAAATAGACTCAGAATTGGAACACAAAGTAATAAGAATTGGAACCAAAATTGAATACAAAATTCACAACCATTAATTTACAGTGATAAATATTTTTTATCTCGAAGGTTGCTTATATCGATAATGAGAATCTTCTAATATCTTAGCTTATCTCATCAACTTATTCACTATGCTGATATGGAATCTTCTTTGTTTAACAATCTGCCACTGCATTATGCAAAATCGCAATAATTTTTCTATAATAAATTAAATACACATAATAAATGACAATTTAACTCTAAAACAAAGGTATCTAGAGAAAGGAAGGCATGTGTCAATGGAAGTCATTATGTAACTGAACATACATTTAGATATTAAAACATTTCAAATGTTTTTGGTGCAAAGAACAATCTTTATTGCATAAAGAACTTATCAAAATCCTGACACCTAGTTGCAAAATTAAATGCATTTGTCCCAATGGGGACTAGGATTGGGCTTTCGTGAACCGTAAAGTCAAAAAGGTATCTACAATGAAAAATAAGAAACTACATACAAGAATTAGATTAGGTCATGATAACATATCCAACAAACCTGAATAATTAAACACTAGTAAATAGAAAAATGAATGTTCCAATATTTAATAACACTTACAATATGCGAAAACATATATCGTGTTTGTTTAACTATCAACTCTCTTTCAAATTCATGATTTATTGAAGGAATTCCTTTATTATATCTTGAGTGAAATCCTTTTTCTGAGGGAAAATAATCTCTAGTTTGAAGCGTTCACTGAATATCTCCTCCTCAATATCTATAGTTTCTTCTTGTAGTTGCACAACCAACGCAATGCTCTCTTTGTTAACAGTAACAAAGGTAATTAGCCATTTGCGAATTTCCTCTATATAAAATCAATTATACTATTGAAGTCTGTTTCCGTTGTCTATTTTCGCTTCTCCAATCCATCCATTAACTTGTCTCTCGAAATCAATCCAGAGTCACATGTGATGCACAAACTATTTAGATCTCGGAAAATCTCTACTGCCTTGAAATATACATAAACTCTTCTACTTTCTATGTTGTCTCATTCATAAACAATGTTCTCAAATGTTTTGAGCCTCTTAGACCATCCAAATTTCACCCATTCGATTAACATCTATGAGTCTTTTTTTCTTTCTCTATATCATACAGTAAATCAAGCTTCTAACTAAAATTAAGTAAGTCATACCTACAAATCTCATGTCTCCCTTGAGATCACTTTTAACCCACTTGACAAAGGATTTAATTATTTATAATAAATACCATAGATCAAAGGTTGTTTTTCATGCATGTTCAATAATTTCCAATATTTCGGATATATTACTGATAATATAAAATTTCACTACATTAAGGAGATTGATAGGTTTATCAAATCTATGGGGTGTACTGGGAGCAAAAATTTCCAATGGTGGTGTGCATATTTCCAGTGGAGTCATTAAGAAACACATATTTAGAGCATATTATAGCTATTTTATTCTTTCTTTCAGTATCATATTTTTTTCTTCCTATTCACTAATAGACTGTGCAAGTACATTACTAGTATCTTGATGTGATTTTATGAGCCTTGTGGCTCCAAATCTAGACACATCAACATCCATTTGTGATCTATCAATAACCTTTTTATTACAAACCTTTACCTTTTCAATCCTCAATTTTTTATTGCCCTTGTCATAATTTTCATTTTACAATGTGACAAGGCGATCATCCAAATTAGTGACTTCTTCGGTAATTTGATCCATTATTTTTTTATTTTATGCTAAACAATAAACAACCCAATTAGGTGGTGTAGCATTGTCGACTTTCGTGTCCATAGCTTCTTCAATGCTCCATTTTTTGGGGGTGACTTTTGGATTTGGATGATTTATTTGTGTGCGCTCTTTCTAGAGTGAATCTCCATTGAGGCTTTTCATCATCTCTTCCACCTAATAGCCCACCATGAACTAGTTTCCCACTTGTATTATATTTTCTCTTCCTTTAACTAGGAGATTAAATTAGACCAGTACTAGGTGTGTAAGTTTGAGATTGTTGCGTTGGATTTGTGCTTATTTTCTTGTATTTTCCTCTCACGCTAACACTATCTTCTTCAACAATTTCTTCAGTGCCTATTAACAACTTTTGATTATTTGTTGGTGCACTATGACTTTCCTTGCTTTTCTTTCTAGCTCTTGGAAACAAGTTCCCATACCTAACAATATCTAGGTATGCCCTAAATAGGCCTTTTGGATTAAAGGCTTCAAGGGCTTTAGCTTAACTTAAGGTAAAAGAATATAGACTCTGTAAGATCTATAACATGAACCAAATTATTCACATTCACTTATCAAATAGTAAACAAAAAAGAATAAATTATTTTTTCTTTTTGCTTTCAAATACAACTAGCTAGTCATGATTTTTCCTACAGACTTCAGCAACAAAATAATTATCTACAAAAAAATTTAGTAACAACAATGGTTTACTTTCAAATCCATAAATTTGAATTATCATATAACTTTGTCTTTCTTCATGTATCGCTTTGGCCCATATTAAAAATTGGTCTTCTGTAAATATTCGATGAGGATCTTGCCCATATATCATGTAATTAACCCGCTTTACAAAGACATCTTGGATTAGAATAAAATTTAAAGAATCTTTGTGCTTCCATAGTATGGGATACCAGAACTAAATTGGTTCTTAGTTGAGATTGAATTTAGGATTATAGGGTAATTCATGGCATGATACAAGGGTTGTTATCAGATAGACCATCATAACGAATCTATTTCTCCTGGACAAATTCACTAATTAAAAAGCTAGTTCAATGGAAATGAAATCAACCAAATTAAATATACATTTTTTCTTGGATGAGTGGTAAAGCAGATAGAAAATGCATTTTGGTACATTTTTTGTATTTTCTCAACCCATCATGAAGGAAAAAAGCCAACAAAAGTCCCTAAATGGCTATGTAAACAAAGAAATATCTAAGATGGAAAGATTAGAAGGATCCTGAGAAGTTGGGGAAATGAATTCTCAAATACTGTTAACCTCGCATGCTTGTGACTTTACTAAACTATTTGCTTCCAACAATTTTAAGAACTTATTTGGTTTTGGTAGTTTCAATATCCATCTAAATGCCATGAAATTTATAGGAATCTTCATTGTTGTTAGCATAATTCTTCTTTTTCTTGAATCGAAATTGTTTGAGCACAAATAAACAATTTCTCTGAAATTAAAAACTTATGCAATACATGCAACATTCACCAATCCGCTAGTCCAAATCTTATTGTTTTTTTTCTCTTCCATTGACAGATTCACATACCGCTCATATGAAGTTGACCATTGAAAGGTATCATTGATACGAGAATGTGAGCTAATCATATAAGTAAAAATAGCTTCTTTAATTCCTTTATCATCCATTTCAGATTTGCACTTAATAATACTTTGTCAACCAATAACATTCTCAATGTTGTTTAACCTCAAATTCCTTAGTTCCCTTCATAATCACTAATTGTTAATATTTCATGTGTGAACTATGTTAGATAGCACACTCTCAATAAATAGCAAGTGAATATTACCAAATCTAACAACTATGGGAAGTAGTGGAAATAAATCTTGAAATTTCAAAACCATCTCATCCATTTGCTCTGAATTTTACTCCTACTTTAATATCATCGATATGTGTGCCCTAAGAGATAGAAATTTATGATATGAAATAAATATGAATTCTTTGTGATCATGAAAATAGATTATAGGTTGTCAATAATAACTATAAATAAAAAATTGTGCAAGGAAAACTATAAATAAATAATGTACAGAGACGTCGTCAACTACCTCTACTATGAAGCAAATTGATGGATGAGCTGGTCCCCGCTGCTATGTCAATGTTGATTCGTTCTATTTGATATCGAATTACAAAACATTTGAACAAAAATTGATTTATTAATAACCTAACACACATTTTTAAAAACTAGGGTGCAAACTTGACTATCACAATGCATTCAAGTCACTTGTGCAGAGCAAGGAACATAAAATTTCTTCTAGAATGTTATGTACCTTTACATTATTCCCCCTCCGTACATTTCTTCTACACACATCCCTCCCGCACAACACTACATATTAATCAATTAATCAACAGTTTTCGTTTATTAAATTTTGTGGCATGAAAATTTTGGTTTACATGTATATCAAAGTAAAATACTCACAACATACGAAACCAAGAATTGCTATTGTTGAAGTGGTGACTATCTTTCATATTCATGATTCTTGGAAAGTTCATCCTCGGTTTCCAATTGAGCTTGAATGGAATCTCTAGCCCGTGTTAACTATCAATAGCAAGGAACATCATATACATTGTACCCAAAAAACCCAAATTGTTGAATATAGATAAGAATTGACAATGACCTAAATACAAAATATTGAACAAAACGTTATCGTAATGTATTGAAGTATTCCTTGACTACATTTATAATTGAAAATAATGAACTCTAATTTTTCTCCACCTCCTCACACCTACCATCAACAATGAATTAATAGATTATGCCATTAGGTTTATGTTCAACATGTTCAAGCCAATTGAGTTAATTTTGTCTTGTTTCACTTGATTGTTATACACCATGTAACATATTTTTGCACACACATGCATATAGCTGCAAAAGACAATGATTTCAAGTGGAATTTTGAAGAACATGAATAGTTACCGAATTTTGGTAACAAAAATAATTATTTGTGATCATGACAATTAACTTAGATCCTGTCAGTACTAATTGTAAATCGAAAAGTGTGCAAGGACAACCATAAATAAATATTGTGTAGAGACATGGTTAGCTACCTCTACTATGAAGCGACTTGATGGTTGAGTTGGTCCACACCACTATGTTGATTTCAATTCATTCTATTTTATATCATACTATAAAAAAGTTGAACCAAATTTTATTTATGAATAATGTGACACGGTTTTGAAAGCCAGGGTGCAAAGCTAGCTTTCACAATGTGTTCAAGCTTGTTATGTGGAGAAAGGAACATAAAATTTCTTCTAGAATATTCTATTACTCCACATACATTCCCCCTCCACGCATTTCAACCATACACCTTCCTCTTGCATATCACTACATATTAATCAATTAATTAGTGGTTTTCACTTATTAAAGTTTTTGGAATGAAGATTTTTGTTTACATGTATATCGTATGTGAATAATCACAACATAAGAAAGCAAGAATTGCAATTTTTGAAGTGGCATCTATCTTTCGCGTTCATGATTTCTAGGGAATTTCATCCTAAGTTTCCAATTGAGCCTGAGTGGCATCTCCAACTTGTATTACGTATCGATAAAAGGGAACATCATATATAATGTACCCAAAAAACATAAATTTTCGAACATAGCCAAGAATTGGCATTGGTCAAAATATGAAATACAAACTAAAATTTATCTCTAATTTATCTCCACATCCTCACACCTGCATAATGATTTTCCATCAACAATGAATTAGTAGTTTATGCCAGTAGTGTTATGTTCAACGTGTTCAATCGGTTGAGTTGTTTTTTTCTTATTTCATTCGATATGTTATACACTCTATAACTAATTTTTGGACACGCATGCATTTAGTTGAAAAAGATGAAGAGTTGAGATGGAACTTGGATAAAAATAACAATTACCATATTTTTAGTAATAGAAGTGCCAAGATTGTAAACATGAGAAAAAACTGAAATTTTAATGTAAAGAGAAATGAACATTACAATTTCTTTAAAATCAAAAACCTCATATATAGATATAAAATTCGCTAATCATTACAAATTGCTTCGCTCTCTTATCTTCCAAACATATTTCATCTTTGCTCAGAAATACACAATCTACTATAGACCTGCTCAACTCTACTTACCCTTGAATAAAGTTTAGTTGAGAAATTAATCCCATTAGAAAGAAATCATGAATGTGCGGATAAAGTGTTTTGAAAAATGGAAGTTTGCGGAAGAAATATGCAAAGTGACTACCTACCCTTAAAAAAGTTTAGTTGAAAAATTAATCCCTTTAAAAAAGAATTCGTGAATGTACAGAAAAAATGCTTTGAGTAATGGAAGTGTGCAAAAGAAATTTGCGAAGCGACCAATGTATACAGAGGTGGAAGATGCGGGACTAGAAATTCGCACTTATACACCTTCCACACATCATTTTTTCATCTTTCATGTCTCCCATTGACGTAACAAGGAAGAGGCTCTACATTTGATAAATTGTAATTGGAAATCCTCTTAACTCATGGAAAATGCTCCAATATTTAAGAATAATCACAACATACGAAATCAAGAACCATGATTGTTGACACGTCGACTACCTTTCACATTCATGATTTCTTGAAAAATACATCCTCGGCTTCTGATTGAGCATGAGTGGCATCTCCAACATGTGCTAGCTATTAATAACAAAAAGCATCATACTACATTGTTGTGGCATAGCCGTTTGTCTATTAAACATAGACTCTTCCCCTCGCCAAGACCTACCACTTCTTAATTTGTCATCAATAGTGAATTAATATTGTATCCCAATAACTTTATATCAACATTTAATTTTCATGTGATAGTTAGAGATGTCATTCAAGCCCAATTGAAAATAGAAGATGTGATTTTATGCAACACCAACATTGGACATAATAGTTTATGTAAGGAAACAAAAGCTCAAACGATACTCCCAACTTTTAAATGCAGTTTGCAAAGAGAAAATGAACATCATTAGCAAAGAAATAATAAAAAATATTTGCACACTCTGCTCCTCCAAATACCATTGATACACAATCAACTAGTAAAAGTTCCTATCGATATGAGAGAATGAGTTAATTGTATCACTGCAAATATCTTCTTTCCTCCCTATACTATTCATTTCTACTTTGTACTTAAAAAAACTTTCTTAATCAACATCCTTCCTAATGTCATTTAATTATGGAATCTTCATTTCCTATACAATCACCACCTGCTACTATTTCATGTGTGTAATATGTTACACAAGATGCATCATATACACATATGTGCCATAAGTCATAGAAATGTACGAAATGAAATAAATACAAAATACTTATATCGAAGATCAGACTCGCATCGAGATTTTTTATCATCTTGATCCTCCACTGATGATTGCAATTTGACCAATGTTTGTCCACATTGACCAATTTCATGCTAGCCTGGGTATATTTGTGTCCTCATCATTTCATTATGAATGTTTTCTTAACAATAGAATTTTTGAAGTCAACATAGATAATAGGTTTTCATTTTCAAATATAATTCATGTCCCTCCGAGCACATTCACAAAATATCACAAAAGCATTGCCAATAATTGATTAATATGTAGTGTTGTGTGGAATAAAATTCTATAGGAATGCATGTGGAGATATGAAACATTACATGAAAAAAAATTGTTCCTTGATTAATTGATTAATATGTAGTTTTGTTCATGATGAAAATATGTGGGAATATATATCGAGATATAAAACATTGCGGGAATTTTTTTTTCTATTCTTTGCTCTGCATACCCGTTCTTCCACACAACACTTCTTCCTCACACATATCAAAAAGAAACTTCATTTAATGTTTGATAATAAGTATTTAATTCACAAATTTGAGATCACAAATGCACATAATATTAGGGACCATAAATTCCAAGGTTCACTCTTTCTACTTTAATATAATTTTTAAACAATCAAATCCTTTTAACATATTAGTGCGAAAAATTAATCACCCACCATTATTTCACACTTGATATACATGTAAACCAAACTTCTCATGCACCAAACTTTAATAAGCCAAAATCATTAATTAATTTATTAATATGTATTGTTGTCGAAGAGGGAGGTGTGCAAAAGAAATGTGTGGAGAGGAAATATATGCTGAGATATGGAACATTACAGAAAGCTTCTATTCCTTATTCCATGCACTCGTTCTCTGTACAACACTTCTTCCTCCCACAGATTAGAAAGAAACTTCATTCAATATTGGATAATAAGTATTTAATTCACAATTGTGAAATCACAAATGCACATAGTATTTGGGAACTATGAATAACAAGCCTTTAGTTGTTTCTAGTTTTTAAACAATCAAAGTTGTTGAACATAGTTTTGAAAATCACACATTGAATCATTAGCAAAGTAATTTTGCTATAGCTTAGAGAGAGTTAAATGTGCACCCTTATTTCACATCTCATATACACGTAAATCTAAATTTCATTCCCCACACTTTAATAGGCCAAAACCACTAATTTTATGTCCCTTGCTCAACATAAATGTCCTCCTACACACCACTTCTTTCTCACACACATTAAAAAGAGACTCCATTCAATATTGGATACTAATTTTCTGCTTAAAGTTAAAATAATTTCATATTTATAGAATAAAGTTCCCTCTACACCCCTGTTCTCCTGCACATACTCCCCCTCCACACATCCTTCATTACACACAAATTCACAACTCTATGCACATGTTCTCCCGCACAACTAAATTTTTAAAAGTTTAAAATGAAATCAAGATTAAAAAGAACTAAGAGGTAAACACACTAATAGTACCTGTATCAGTGTCAGTGTTAGTGTGAGTGTCAGAGAACTCACCGACGGAATGACCACTTAAAAAATTAGCCTTTTTTATTTTAAAATACTTTATCAAGAACTTACTAATATCAAAAAATAAATAACCTTCCACCAGGGGAATTATGTGACATCAACTCTCGCTCAACGAATGGAAAACTAGAAATATTATATCTAGAAGTTAGAAAATTATTTTCTAATTTATAAGAAAATAGGAATATTTAACATTTTCCCAATCAATTAATTAAAGTTACAAAATACAAAAAAATAAATGAGGGTCAACAAACTTTGACCACAAGGTGAGTGTTATTCACAAGACGAGTGCCAGGGACTAATAACCATTAATAACTATTGTCCATTCATCATTAAGATAAATAGCTATAGCCCATTCATTGTTAATTATCAAAAAATGAATAAGTATGTATGCAAAAACTCTATGAATTAATAATATTGTTGAAAAAATGTGGAAGAGCATTGCGGTGGTATGTGAAATTGAAAATAAGAGGAAAGGAATGTTGAAGTATTGTGGTAATAATAATTTGATGCATATATTTCAGATAAGATAAATAACAATATCATTGAATATAATTTGATTGATAGAATGATTATGCATTAATATTTTTTATATTATTATTAACTAGCAATTTCCCCAAAAGGTTCAAAGATACATCGAAGGAATAGAAGATTTGGAAATATCATCTCCCCAAGAATAGATCCAAAAATAAGCTCATAATTACATTTTAGAATTCGAAATCAGCTACATAATTTCAAAAAAAAACTTTTAATAACACAAATAAGCATAAATTTTTATTTATAAAATACAAATAACTAAATAAATTTAATTGCATTCAACATAATGATGACCAACAAATATTCATTTTACTAAAACTTTACATGCACACAAAATTTGTAATAAAAAAAAAGCTCTAAATCTTACATCCTGTTTAATTTTAAATATTGAATTTCAAAATAATAATTAATATTTTCACATTTTTACATGCTCACATTGCACCCTATTTATTATTACATTGATGTTGTTGTATTGGTTAGAGCATGATGTTTCTGCAAAGGATGTGAAGCCACATTTGGCCACTTGAATGAGATAGTAGAAATTCGTTTAAATTAGGACTCACAAGGTCATGGCACACAAACTGCCTCCATCATCACGAGCTATTTCATTGATGGAACCAGCATGATGGAGTGCACGTAATAAATCTCCAAGGGAATAGCACCCAAAGCACATATTGTGGTCTATAAAGTTTGGTTGGTATTTGGCTGTGTGACCTCTAAACTACTCTCTGCTTTCAAGAATGCATTAGATGATGGAGTGGATGTTATCTTGATGTCGATTCGTTCATATGTAGTTCCTTATGTTAAATTACCGAAACTGTTATGGAAAGAAGGCGTTCAAGTTGAATTAGTCAACCATGGTCACCATCAACCTGTTGGAAATAATACTGAGAGGAGGGGCAAATCAGTATTATCAAATCAATAATTTAATTTTCAAAAACTGATTTGTATATGCTACTTCAGCTCAGTGAACTAGCATGTATACACAATTGTACTTAATGCAACCAGCGTATATGCAAAGATCTTTAGATTTACCCAAATTATCATGTATTGAACTTTAATCAGTATATCAGGAATTCATTAGATAGTGCAGTAAAAGCATAATAAAGCATCACACAAAAGCAACACACAAGAACACCAAGATATAAGGTGGAAACCCAATGTGGGTAAAAACCACCTGCTGTTGTCGTCTCTGTCTTCTTTTAATAATAAGAAAATTATGTTTACAATTTTTGTACTGGTGCAGTCTTATACCAATACACAAGCTTCTACCTGTAGAAGGCTACAACCTTCTCTCATTCTCCAGCTTCTACTAGAAGGGAGCTACAACCCCCTAGCTCTTGTACTAGTTGATATGTTTACTAGTACGTAGATGTTGGCCTACAGAAGGCTACAACCTTCTCTTTTCTACCAAGGACCATGTTTCACAAATTTTCAGACTGGATCCATCAACAACATAATTCAATCATCAAATATATCTGCATCAACCAATCTCATTTTGAACCAACCACAACCGAATCAATCAATAACTTTGACAACCCATCAATCTGATCATTCAAAATGTTGTCACTAGAATAGAGTAACCAGAACCCAAGCCAGAACCAAAACACTGCAACAACAAACAGAAGCAAATAAAACATATTTTATAAGGTATACGCTACTTGCATGTGTCAAACCTGCGTGCATACGTGCTTTCCTCAAATCGAACCAGCATACAGATTAGCAAATCAAATTTATGATGTATACGCTGCTTTGATATGCAGAACTAGCGTGTATACGCTCCTTTTCTAAAGTGAACCTACGTACAGATCTATAAATGATGACTTAAACATTAAAACTATTCCAAAATTCAGTCATACCCAAATCATCATATTTACAGACTACAACATGCGTTAGTTATTTAGATACATGATCAAACCACATAAAGATAATTCACTTCAAGCCTTAAGATCCTGATACATCATTAGATCTTATCCTTCATCAAACGTTAAGGTTCATCCTTGATTCAAATCAAGCACAGCGCCATAAGCCAATAACCTACATATTAGATCTCACACTTCAACAGATATTTGATACTTGCACACCTTGGCCTAATGATCTTCTCCTCCTTTTATAGTTTTAGGCCTTTCTCAATACCATGGACCAAAACCACTTAGGACCAATACTTTGGACCAAATACCTAGGGTCATTACCTCAGACCAGATACCTTGGACCAATACCATGGATCAAAATACCATGGACCAAATACTTCAGACCAAAAATTTAGTTTTCTAAGGTATACATGCTTCTCCTTCTCTGAAAGTGCATGTGTACGTATACGCGACTAGTATATAGTGAACCTACGTGTATACACAGCTTGGTCAGTGGTGAACCTACGTATATCTCTCTTTCTTCATTCTATGAAGAATGATCTGTCATTCTTTGTTGTTTACCTACTATACTATGATCTTTCATCTGAGTGAGTTGCCTTCTGAACTGATTCCTTGAAGTTTCCCTGCATTTCATCACATCTGTAACACTATTGTCATGCATTTTGTCACATCTGATATCTCTTCTGTAGATTCATCTAGTTTTCATATACAAGTGAGTTGTTCTGCTACAAATGGGTTGCCATCAAGTACAACACATACATCATAATGCCAACACAACCATGGTCAGCCATAGACAACATGTTAAGCATTTCCAACATGTTCATCCATTATCAATTATAGGCAACATGGTCAACCACGATGAACTTGGTTAAATGATACTCGGCCATGGTCATCATGGCTAACATAATTAACCATGCTAAAATATAATTGGATGTTCTACATGATCAACCATAGTTTCACAATTTCTCCAAATGTCGCCTTACTTTGACTCATCAGGCCCACGAAGAGCCGCTTGATTTCATCTACCAAGAGGAATGGTGATATTTTTGGTCTCAAGATATCGGAGGACTGCTTCCTTACCCATCTCCTATTTGTGGATGATGTGCTCATTATGCTTGACGGTAATATTCGGGATTCCATATCTTTCTCCAAGATTCTTCTCCTCTTCTCGTCCACTACCAGGATGCTTGCAAATCACTCTAAATCCACCATCAATCTCACCTGTACTTCTGTTCATGAATCCCATTTTGCTCACCAGGTCTTTCCTTATAGTATACACCCTTTGGACAAAGGTCTCAAATATCTGGGATATTGGCTTAAGCCTACCTGCCAAAGAATTGCAAATTGGGTATGGCTTGTTACTAAATTTGAGAAAAGGCTATCCATCTGGAGTTACAGATTTTTATCCAGGGCAGGTAGGTTGGTGCTTATCAAATTAGTGCTGGAAGCAACCCCGGTTTTTTGGATGGCTCTGGCGTGGATTCCCCGGAATATCCTTTCTCGCCAGAAACAAATTTGCAACAGATATCTCTGGAGTGGGAATCAAGATAAGAAATTATTTGTCTGGATCAGCTGGCAAAAGATTGCATTGCCAAAGAAATGGGGTGGTTGGGGACTGGAAGACCTTCCACTTTTTTCCTAGGCCCTAGCTACTAAATGGGCTGGACTTTGCTGATTGGATAGAATCTTTGGACCCATATCACATATCATAAATATATCTGGCCAAAAAACATGTTGGATTGGGTTCGCCTACCTTCTTGGATGACGACTGGAAGCTCATCTATATGGAAGGCATTGATACACCCTCTCCCCCTCATAAGAGACATTCTGGTGTGGCGAATCAATGATGGCTCCCTGGGTAGGATCGGGCTAGATCTATGGATTGGCAGTGGAGGTAGGCACTCTCTATCTAGAGACCTCATCTTGCATCTTCATGCACAAGGGATCAAGGTCCTCTCACACATTGTGGACCAGCAGAATTCGGATATCTTTTCACAAGCATGGAAATCATCTCAACAACTAGACCTTCCCCTACAATGGCATCCAGAGTGGCATGAATATATAAGAGCATTTGTCACGCGGAATGAGTCGATCTTGTGGACAAGACAGACCTTCCTAGAATCTAATGAAGACCTAATGACAAACAAACCAACCAGACACTATCTTTCTCTAAATGTGCTTTATAAATAATGGCAAACAAATGTGTTTAAAGGCCTACCTCATGTCCAACACAAGTTTGGAGATGCCTTCGCTCCTTTGATCCAAGTAAGTTCCTTTGTCGCAAACCTGCAAGCACAAACAAGGCAAACGATTAAATAGCACTTGAATATCCAATATTATAAAACATATTTTAACATGAAAGTCAAGGAGTCCATGAAACAAATAGCATAAGATACTTGTTGAGAAAAATGAGCTTGATTGTATTAATTCAAAAGAAAAGAACCTTACAACCTTTGCCTTGACGTTGTACAAGCTCCTTACAGGGTCCAACAAGAATTCTCCTCTACTTTGAAAAGATTCACTCACTCCCTAATGGGGCCAAAAAGGTATGTGATCTCTCCTCTTAAGCTCAAATAGGAAGTCTTGATTTCACTAGCATTTACCCTCAAAATTTCAGCTTCTAACCTCTTTGGCCACTGACCCAATG